>JAPFFP010022853.1:0-39087 GCA_026153255.1 Solanum medicagineum
CAAGTCGCGAGCTTTCCTTTCTCTTACTTTAGCAAGCCTAAACAATCTCTTTTCCCCGCCTTTATCACTTAACTCTTCATAAAGGCACTCAAACGCAGCTGATTTACAATACAAAGAAAATAATTAGGACTCACTTAGTTCAAACTGATCATACCTTGTGCATAAGTGCAACAAAGTTTAAGATTGTGCAACAAACTGATCATACCTTAGTGCAACAACAAACATCAGTAAGGTTACAATGCCTTTATATGAGAATTGATTGATCTTACCTGCTTTGTTGTTAAATATCTTTTATAGCTAATGAACTAAGGTTACAATGCTTGCTATGTTGTTAACTGGAGGTCTTTGATGAGGTGAAAGAATGCACCAATTTTTATTGGAAATCTTTAGATGGTGTGTCTGGTAGTCATAGATTATTATAGAAGCCTTTGAAGTTGTACTCTAGACTTGACATTAGATAATTCATTTTTATGTTGGTATCAATTCATGATATGTGATCAACTTTGTCCACTTTCTGATGATTCAACAACTACCCAGTATGTTGTGTTTGGAGATTTAGAAGAGTAGGTGCGCAGCTACAGTTGAAACAAATCCTAGGTGAATTGGCTTAGATCATCAACCTCCTAGAGAAAAGGGAACTTTCAGGTGATGAATTGGTATAGGAAGGGGTCTAACTGCTAGCTGCTGCACTACTGTAGATCGAGGAACAAATGTTGTAGATTCTTGTTTTCTTGTTTCAGTCATGGAATTTTATTTGTCTATCTCTATTGTAGCTAAGTTTATGTTGTTGGAATTGTGTTTTTGCACTTCGAGATTATCAGATTATAATACAAGAATTTCTTCGATGAGTTCTTCTGGCAAGATGGGCATTAAATCATTCTTCAAAGTTGATGGAATTTCAGTGAGTTTCTCATGTTTTGGGCATTGCCGAGAAGCTTCAGACCTCATTTGGGTTGCAAAAAATTTGAGCTTTGCTTATTGTATTTATCGAACCTCAAGTCAAGAATAATTTAACAAAAATAGTTTGTAGAGCATGTACTGCTCTTTATATATTTAAGAATTATAACTTGATTAGTTCATAAACTATGTTTTTTGTTCCGGAGACATATTGAATAATGTGAGCTAAAGTCAATTACTTTAACATTGTAATATCAGAAAAGAAAAAATTAAGTCACGAAAAAGCGACAACATTTATATTCATTTTGGTTTCCCAATTTCACTTACACAAGAAAATTAGAAACACTGAGGGGTTTTAAATGGGTTAGAACTATTTTACCCAAACCATATTCGAACCAAATCCATATTTACTCAAATTTTATGTGGGTAGATTTTAATCCAACCCATTTTGGCTCAATCCATCCAAATTGAATCCAATTCACCTATTTGTCACCCCTACTAATGATAGCATCACAACTGACATTATAAGAATCTCCTATGCAAGGGTCTTAGTGGAGGTTGATGTGGCTCAACTGTTGCCAGATAGCATTGATATTCTAACCCTTTATGGCGAGATTCAACAATCAATGTATTATGATTGGTGTCCAAAATATTGCTCCAACTGTACGAAGTTAGGAAATGATCTTTTTAAATGTTGGAATAAGGTTGATGAGGGTGACATTGAAGCATAATTTTAGGAGAAGAAACAAAAGAGAAGGAATACGAGAAAGCCTCAGCCTCTTGTTTGGAAAGATATCCATGGTCAAACTATCAAAGGTGGGAAACAACTCCATCTTTAGTAGAGAATGCGACTCACAACTTACTAAGTGATCATAACTAGCGGTAACATCTAGTTGTTCTGTATGATCATCTATCCTAGTCCTTGGTACTTCATTTGATTTAGAAACAACAACTAAATCAATGACTTTTCCTGATCCTAACTTCCATAAATTTTACTAGGATGAAATGCAAAAATCTTTTGATGAGAATTAAGGATAGGGTGTTTATGATTCCAATGATAGTATTCTGCACTATAATACTTTTATTCACAATATGATATCTAAAAATCCATTTGAAGTGTGATTCAATTGGTTGAACTCCACAAACAACTCGATACTCAACCCAATTAATTTGGTTGGTTATGGTTTCCTCAAGACAAGTGGAAATTTTAGGAGAGGAAAATAAGAAATCAATAAGATACTTCATTCTTGTTCTCACAAGGTCAAGTGCATGAAAGGGTGTCACGACTCAAGCCTAGGGCCTAGATGTGACACAGCTAATGGGGAACCCGAAGGGACCCCAAACAACCCTCTTAGCATATCAATCATACATCCTTGGTCAGGTAAGCAAATTAAACAACAAGAGATATAATAAAAGGGAAGCGAGACTAAGATAAAATCTTTGATAATCATGAAAGCTTGAAAGAGTTAAGCTCATAGCATAAGTACAACATATTATCCAACAATACCTCTAATATGGAATGGAGCAGGGGCCAAGACACTTTCCGGGCTCACCCTCATAGTAACATGTGTTTCAACATAAAGAAGTCTCAAAATAGCAAGAGTAATATAGATAGTGTCCTCGGACTTGAGGACTCACCAAATCTTGCTTTAAAGGATCGCACTAGCCACATGGAGGAGGATGGTAAAATGGATCTCCGGTGCCTACAAGATAATATCATGTAGGCATAAAGTATGCGTTAGTAAATTTGAATGTACCAAGTATGTAGGATGCAATGCAACAAGACATAAGCCAATATAGTAAAAATGCACAATCATAGGCAATGGATAAGTATAATCTCAATATGGCATGCATGGTCACTGCTTGAAGTAAAACACACTTGTAAATCATACAACTTGCATACTACATAATACATGTATGGTAGGAGACCTTAACCGACATAGATCAAGTCGCTATAACTTGGAATCCAAGGCATGACACCCCCTCGGTCAGCAGGACGGGCATGACACCCCCCGACTAGGTGTAGTCTACTTGCCAAGGCAAACCAAACATGATAATATGAGAAAGATGTATCCACTAGTATAGCAAGGGTAATAAGCATAGTCCTATGGTGGCACACAGTTTAGAGACAAAAGACTTTATGTAAGGACCCCTTGAGTCGAGCCCCCATCTTAAGCCCCAATCGTTTCTAAGTCAAATCCCATGGAATATTGAAATCATCATAACTTGCATAACTCGTAAGAAACATGAAACATGACCGGAGTAGCTCTTGAAACATGCTTGACCTCTATTAGTGAGCGTAACTAGAAACATGAGAGTAGATCATAATCATACATGAATCCTTGCTTTAATATGAACGGCTCACAAGAGGTAAAAATCATGAAATAGGGCTTAACTTGTAACTTGTAAAATTATAGATAATTTTCATTATTTTAATACGTACTTGAAAGCCCCTAATTATCATATAGTCTCTTGACTTTTCAATCATGAAATAGATCATGAATAACCTGAGAATTCTCGACTTGACATTTTATCAAACACTTGGTGGGTTCATGATAGTTGTTCAAAATCATGCAATTCAAGAGTGAAATAAAATGAGAAAATGTAATGCAAATCAACCCACCAACATGTAGTAAAACCTTTATGTAGGGTACCTTGAAATCCATCATCAAAACTCATAATAGATCATAGCTTGAAACATGCATAGTCTCAATAGACAAAGATCAACTTATAGTGTAAGCTTAAAATAGACATTCATGCATAATTAACAATACTTTGATGAAACCTCAACACAAATCATGCTCATATTTCATAATAAGAGATACTCATAAGTAATAAAACTTGAAATCATGCAATTTTTATAAAAAGGAAGATTGGGCTCCATGGGTGAAAGGACCCAATGGATGAAACCAACATACCTCAAATTTGGGTTATCTTGAGATGAGTTTGAAGGAAACTTAGAGCTCGAAGTGAATCCTTGAGTTCCAAGGTTAATCTTGAAATACAGGTATTAGAATGAGATGTTTGCTTAAGTCTTGGAGAGGTTTTTTGAGGGTTTTGAGTGATATAAAGTTGTAAAATGGCTAAGTATAGGTGATTTCACGCTTAAGTGGGCATGGGGCTATGACCTCAATACTCTTAGGCGCATAAAAAACTAAGAATAATGTTGTACTGGTGTGGACCAGACGCGATGGAGAAAATAACACTGCTCCGTGGCCCTGGCACGTCGCGGCCAGAGCGCGGATGCTCTCTGGAAAACAGAAATTAGCGAAAGTTATTTTTCGCTACTGGTCCTCTAAAATATGGGTTATACCTATTCCCCACTCAATTTTTCCCCCTGATCGAGAATTTGAAGTTAGAGTTTTGATATCACGAACAAATTTTGAGATACATGAAAATTACAATTATGGGCATTGCGAAGCACATTTTTTTGGGGCGTTCCAATATCTCCCCCTTGGAAACACTCGTCCCCCAATGTCAAAGAAACATGCATAAGAGAAGTAATCATAAAGATTTCAGTCTTGCATGAATGCAACAAATGCATTTAAACATCATTTTCAAAATGTCTCAACATGAATGTCAAAAATAACCATAAACTTATTACTATCAACATGGATGCATGCAACAAAATGACATGAGGGCTGAAACTTAGACTTGAAATTATATAGGGGGCTTAAATTAGTACTTTCAGGTGAGTAGAGTGGAATAGATATGGATATCACTTTCTCATGTACGCCTAGGCTTCCCATGTGGCACTTTCAACTCGTTGGTTCCTCCAAAGGACCTTGATTGAAGCTACATCTTTGTTTCTCAACCTCTTCACTTGTCTATCCAAAATTTCCATCAAGACCTCCTCATAGGTAAAATTATCCTCTACAACACCCACAACCTCTATGGGCACTATAGCACTTGGATCACCCACACACTTTCTCCACATGTATACATGGAAGACAGGATGAACCATATTCATCTGCATAGGCAACTCCAACTCATATGCAACCTTACCCACTCTCCTCAAAACTTAATATGGACCTAAAAACCTTAGGCTTAATTTCCCTTTCTTGCTAAATCAGACCATACCCTTCATGGATGAGACTTTTAAGTAAACCCAATCGCCAATCTTAAACTCAAGATCTCTTCTCCTTACATCGGAGTAGGACTTTTGTCTACTTTAGTATACTTTCAATCTCTCCCTTATCAACCTCACCTTCTCCGGGGCTTCCATGACCAAATCCGGACCTAGTATTGTCATCTCCCCCGCTTCAAACCACCCGACTGGGGATCTACAACACCTACCATCTAAAGCTTCAAAGGGAGTCATACCAATGCTTGAGTGGTAGCTATTGTTGAAAGCAAACTCAATGAGTGTAAGATGTTCATCCCAACAACCGTTAAACTCCAAAGCACAAGCTCTATGCATATCATCAATAGTTTGGATAGTCCTCTCGGCTTGACCATCCATTTGAGGATGAAAAGCCATGCTAAGCTTAACCTTGGTACCAAGACCTCTTTGGAAGGACCTCGAAAAGTGAGAAGTGAATTGAGCACCACAATCCAAAATAATAGACAAGGGCACCCAATGCAATCTAACCAACTCATGTATATATAACTTGGTATAATCTTCGGCATTATAAGTGGTTTTGACTGGTAGAAAGTGAGTCAACTTTGTCATTTGATCCACAAAAACCCAAATAGAGTCAAAATGTTTCCTAGTCTTAGGAAACCCAACTACAAAATCTATGTTGATTTCTTCCTACTTCCAAGTAGGAATTTCTATGTCTTGGGCGAGGCCACCTGACCTTTGATGTTCAACTTTCACTTGTTGGCAATTGTCACATCAGGATATGAACTTGGCAATATCCCTCTTCATGCCACCCCATCAATACACCTCCCACAAGTCTCTATACATCTTTGTAGAACCGGGGTGAATAGAATTGGACGAATTATGGGCCTCCTTCAAGATCAATTCTTTCAAGTCATCCACATTTGGCACACAGAATCTACCTTGGTACCTAAGGGCACGGTCTCCCCCTTGGGAGAAAACCTGCACTTTACCATCTCTCACCAGGGCCTTCAACTCTAGCAAGGCAGGGTAAAGATCTTATTTTTCCTTTACCTCCTTAGTCAAGGATGATTTAGAACCATCAATGACCACTACACCACCATTATCAACTTCATCCAACCTAACACCCAATCTAGCCAACCGGTGAACTTCTCTAGCCACTTCCTTGCCACCAACATCAACATGAGCTAGGCTACCTATGGAGACTCTACTTACAGCATCGACCACAACATTAGCTTTGGGGTGATGATAATGCACACTCATACCATAATCTTTAAGGAGCACATCAACATGAACCCCATAAATGCAACTTCTTTCAACCAAAACTCACAATTTTTATATTTTGCAAACAACCTCTCATTCCTCAAGATTTGCAATAACACCCTCAAGTGATTCACATACTCTTCCTAACTATAGGAATAAATCAGGATATCATCAATAAAGACCACCACAAACATGTCAACGTAGGGTTTTAAAACCCTATTCTTGAGGATCCATAAATGTAGCCGGTGCATTAGTCAACCCAAAGGACATAACCACAAACTCAAAGTGCCTATACCTAGTCCAGAAAGCCGTCTTGGGAATATCAGACTCCCTCACTTTCACTTGGTGATATCCAGACCGAAGTTCAATTTTAGAAAAGTGACTAGCCCCTTGAAGTTGATCAAAAAGGTCATCAATCTTTAGTAGAGGGTACTTGTTCTATATGGTGACTCTATTAAGTTGTCGGTAATCAATTCACATTTTAAGGGAACCATACTTTTTCTTCACAAACAACACTTGTGCACCCCAATGGACTTACTAGGCCTTATGAAACCCTTCTCCAACAAATCCCTCAATTGATCCTTTAACTCCTTCAATTTTATAGGGGCCATATGTTAAGGGGGAATGGAAATGGATTGAGTATCAGGAAGGAGGTCTACACCAAAGTCTATTTTCCTTTCAGGAGGAACACCAGGAAGCTTATCTGGAAAGACAACAAGAAACTCATTGACCACCGAAACTGACTCAATAGGAAGGACTTAAGACTCCACATCCCTAACCCTCACAAGATGATAAAGGAAACCCTTAGAAATAAACTGTTGGGCTTTAAGACAAGAAATGAAATTACCCTTGACCACCACATTACAACTTTCCCACTCAAGGACGGGCTTTTTAGGGAATTGTAATTTCACCTTATGGGGCTCTACAATGAATTGAATCATAATATACATGTAACCAATCCTCCAAAGAATGACATCAAAATCCACCATCTCTAATTCAACAAAATCACAAGGCAAGACTTTATGAAATATGAACATGGGACAATTTCTATAGACTCTTTTAGGAACAATGGACTCTCCAATGGGAGTAGACATTTCATAAGGTGCACTCAATAATTGAGGACACACATGAAGCTTTTTGGCAACAAAAGAAGTAATAAAAGAGTCGCAACCATGTCTATGAATGCATACACATCAAAATCAAAGACCTTTAAAATACCGGTGATGACATCGGGCAACTCATCCACCCCTTGTCTTCCTTGAAGAGCATAGAATCTATTTTGCCTTGGAGTACCCCATTGTTGGCCTCCCTTTGCCCTAGGACCCGCATTAGCACCTTGGCCCTTGTGGACGACCATCTCTATGTTTGTTCTAAGCATGTGCACAATCAACTACTTTGTGGCCTAATTCACCATAACCAAAGCAAGACCTAGAATTCCTCAAACATGGACCGCTATGATTCTTTTCACACCTTGGGCATCTAGGATTTGTCATTCCTCCATTACCACCTTGGAATCTTGGGTTGGTCTCCCTATCATTGGCAAAACTCTTGAAGGAGCATTGGAACCTTGGCCTTGGAACGTATGGCATTGAGGAAACTGGCCCCCTTGGAACCTTGAAAACCACCTTCAACACGAGCCCTCTTGGACTCACACTTCTTTTTCTAAGTTTTTCCCCCTCTAGTTGCTCAGCATAAGTCATGAGCGGAGACAAATCCATATCGCTCACTAGAATGGCAATAAAACACTCCTCATTAACCAATTCGGACACTCCTGACATAACTTTGTTCATCCTTGATCAATGTTTAGTAACCAATTCTGGAGCATACTTGGAGAGCTTGTTGAACTTGAGGGCATACTCCCTCACACTCATGGAACTTTGCTTAAGGTTCATAAACTCCATCATCTTAGCTTCCCTTAGCTCGATCAAAAAGAACTAGTTGAGGAATGCGACTTTGAACTCATCCCAAGGGATAACATTATCATTCCCCTTCTCTAACTTCTATTGAGCAAACAAAATTTGAGCCACCTCTTTTAGTTGGTAGGCCGCCAACTCCGCCTTCTCCTTTGAATTGACCCTAATGATAAATAGCACATTCTACACTGCATCTATGAACTTTTGGGGATCCTCATCCATCTTAGATCCATGGAACTCTGGTGGGTTCATTGTTGTGGAATCCCTCACTTTTGAAGCCGGAGTGGGAGCATGAGGGGCTTGGGCCCCTTGGTTAATTTTGTTGGTCATATCATAAGCCAAACTTGTAATAGCATCTAGGAACTCCTATTGGAATACCCCTCTTTCTTGAGGAGCTTGACGAGCGGGAGGGACTAGTTGCTCCTCAGATGTACGGGCTCTCCTTAGTCTCCATCTTGGAATCGGCATGATCTAGAAGAGAATAGAGTATTCATTAGGGGAAAAGCGCTATACTTACCTCTAAACCACGATATAGATCATGAAGAAGTGAAAAATTTCATAAAACACCTCATAGCCGCACCTTCATAATTATGGCGTGCTTCACAACTATGAATAGGACTCTAATCAAGCAGTGTGTTGGATTTTGAGGACTATTAACAACCTAGTGCTCTGACATCAAGTTTTTCACGACCCAAGCCTAGGGCCTAGACATGACACAACGAATGGGAAACTTGAAGGGACCCCAAAAAAGCCTCTTAGCATATCAATCACACATCCTTGGCTGCGGAAGCAAATTAAACAACAACTAGAGATATAATAAAAAAGGAAGCGGGACTAAGGTAAAGTCTTTGATAATCATGAAAGCATGAAAGACTCAACCTCATAACATAAGTACACCATATTGTCCAACAACACCTCTATCAAGGAATGGAGCGAGGGCCAAGACACTTTCTGCGCTCACCCTCATAGTAACATGTGTTCAACATAAAGAAGTATCAAAATAGCAAGAGTAATATAGATAGTTTCCTCGGACTCGAGGACTCACCAAAGTTTGCTTCAAAGGATCGCACTAGCCACGTGTAGAAGGATAGTCAAATGGAGTCCAGTCTCTACAAGATAATATGATGTAAGCATAAAGTATGCATTAGTACGTTTGAATGTACTACGTATGTAGGATGCAATTCAACAAGACATAAGCCAATATTGTCAAAATGCATAATCATATGTAATGGATAAGTATAATCTTAATATGGCATGCATAGTCAATGATTGAAGTAAAACACACTTGTAAATCATACAACTTGCATAGTACATAATACATGTGTGGGAGGAGACCTTAATCGACATAGACCAAGTCGCTGCAACTTGGAATCCAAGGCATGACACCCCCTCGGTCAGCAGGACGGGCAAGATACCCCTCGACTAGGTGTGGTCTACTTGCCAAGGCAAACCAAACATGATAACATGAGCAAGATGGATCCACTAGTATAACAAGAGTAATAATCATAATCTTATGGTGGCACATAGTTTAGAGAGAAAGGACTTTATGTAAGGACCCCTCGAGTCAAGCCCCCATCTTAAGCCTCAATCATTTCTAAGTCAAATCCCATGGAATATTAAAATCATCATAACTTGTATAATTCGTAAGAAACATAAAACATGACCAGAGTAGCTCTTGAAATATGCTTGACCTCTATTAGTGAGACTAACTTGAAACATGAGAGTAGATTATAATCATACATGAACCCTTGCTTTAATATGAACAACTCACAAGAGGTAAAAATCATGAAATAGGGCTTAACTTGTAACTTGTAAAATCATAGATAATTTTCATTATTCCAATACGTACTTGAAAGTCCTTAATTATTATATAGTCTCTTGACTATTCAATCATGAAATAGATCATCCATAACTTGAGAATTCTCGACTTGACATTTTATCAAACACATGATGGGTTCATGATAGTTGTTCAAAATCATGCAATTCAAGAGTGAAATAAAATGAGAAAATGTAATGCAAATCAACCCACCAAGATGTAGTAAAACCTTCATGTAGGGTACCTTGAAATCCATCATCAAAACTCATAATAGATCATAGTTTTATAGCTCAAAATATGCATAGTTTCAATAGACAAAGATCAACTCATAGTGTAAGTTTAAAATAGATACTCATGCATAATCAACAATAATTTGATGAAAGCCCAACATAATTTATGCTCATGTATTATAATAAGAGATACCCAAAAGTAATACAACTTGAAATCATGCAATTTTCATAAAAAGGAATATTGGGCTCCATGGGTAAAAAGACTAAATGGATGAAACGCACATACATCAAACTTAGATTTTCTTGAGAAGAGCTTGAAGGAAACTTAGAGCTTGAAGTGGATCCTTGAGTTCCAAGGTTAAGCTTGAAATCCTTGAATTTTTATTGAGATATTTGGTTAAGTCTTGGAGAGGTTTTTGTGAGGCTTTTGAGTGATATAAGTATGAGTGATTTCACGTTTAAGTGGGCATGGGCTATAACCCCAATGTCCTTGGGTGCATAAGAAAGACTAACAAAAATGTTGTACTGGTCCACATTTGGTCAACATCGTAGACCAAATGCAAAGGAGAAAATAACACTGCTCCGCGCCCCTGGCGCGTCGCAGCCAGGGCGTGGATGCTCTTTGGAAATCGAAAATTAGCGAAAATTATATTTTTCTATGGGTTCTGTAAAAATCGGTTATACCCATCCCCAACTCAATTTTACCTCCTAATCAAGAATATGAAGTCATATTTTTGATATCACGCATAGATTTTGAGATATATGAAAATTACTATTATGGGCATTACGAAGCACATTTTTTTTTTGGGCATTTCAAAGGGGATGGAGATGTTATCCAAATCTTCCCTAGAAAGAGGGATGTTTGGACCTTATACAAACATTGTATCCTAAAAGAATGCACCGACTCTAAATAACATGATATATAACTTTGATATGATGGAAATTCTCGGCAACTACGCTGAGAGAGAAGGTATCGCAGTTGATCCATTAGTCAAAATAGTTGGTGTCACATTGATATTCCATCAGCAGTACCCTAAATATTTTCATATTCCAAGGGAAGAGATGTTTCATATCTCTATTCATATACCTTATTTTGTCACTTGTCATGAAGCAACAAATGCACCCATTGGTTGCTATAAGTTAGATCATTAGGAAGATTTCATCTCCTGCATTAAAGTTGCACATAACTTGGATAGAGCCGGAGCTATTGAATGAAAATGAAACCTAATGGCTTTCTGAGGGCCTTTAAACTTCCTTTGGTAGGTTTAGACTACGAAACCTAGAATACATTGAAGATCCTCATATGTTCTCAAATTTCGCATATCCAATAAGGTGAAACAACTGCGATGCAATAAAAGATATTTCACTGAAACGAGAGACTCGAAAATATCTTTACTTCCCTTGCCCATGTTTCTCCTTTATGTGGAAATATCTTTATTGCATTATTGCTATTTCAATTTAATAGGCATGTTATATATGAGAACACATGATTATCTTCAATGTATTATGAGTTCCCTTGTCTGAAACTACCATAAGAAGCTTGAAAACCCTCAGAAAGCCATTTGGTTTCATCTTCATTGAGCAGCTCCGCATCTAACCAAGTTATGTACCTCTTAAATGCAGGAGATAAAATCCTCCTTGTGATCTAACTTACAACAGCCTATGGAAGAATTTTGTGCTTCTTGACCTGTGCGAAAATATGAATGTATCAAAAGAGAGAAATGACACATCTCTTCACTTGAAATATGAAAATATTTAGGGTATTGCTGATTTTAGGGTATTGTTTTTGTAATATCGATGTGACAGCAAAGATTTTGACAAATGGATCAACTATGACACCTTCTTTTTCAGTGTATTTGCCAAGCATTTCCACTATGTCAAAGTTGTATATCATCTTATTTAGAGTCAGTGCATACTTTTAGGAGACAAAACCTGCACAGAGCGCAAACATCCCTCTTACTAGGGGAGATTTGGATAACATCTCCAAACCCTTTTACCCACTTGACCATATATGAACAAGAATTAAGTATCTTATCTATTTCTTACTTGCCTTCCTAAAATTTCCACTGGTCTTGAGGAAGCCATAACAAACCCAACTAATTGGGTAGAGTTTTGAGTTGTTTAACCAGTTGAATCATAGTTTAAATGGATTTTTAGATGTCATATTGTGAATCAAAACACTATAGAGCAACATGCCATCATCAGAATTATAGGAAGCCTAGCCTTTATTCTCATCAAAAGATTTTTCCATTCCTATCAAAATTATTTAAGTCAGGATCAGGAGAAGTTATTGATTTAGCTTTTGGTTCTAAATCAAATGAAGTACTAAAGAAAGGCCACATTTTTTGCTCGTATAATATTTTGGAGCCCACAATAGCATCATAAGTTTTATCCTTTCTCAGATCATTTTTGATAACTTCATGAACAATTTAATTCTTCTTTTCAACTTTTTTCCTTCTTAGATGAAGTTTTAGAAGTAGCACTTGTACTTTATTTGTTAACCTTGTTGATGATCTCTATCCTAACCTTATTCGCCACACTAGTAGCCCTCTCTGCTGCTAATTCACTAAGCAATTTCTTCTCTCTTTATTAGTCTATCAGCTTTTGAACTGAAAGACATATATAGATGCAAAGAGCTAGCTCTAAATCTAAAGAGACATCTAATCGATATCCAACTATCACCTTCAATAGAGTTCTCTCGACTCCAACCCCTTTCTATAATCTTATACATAGTTCTTAACACGTATTAATATTTTTAATGTATTTGATAGATATATTTAATACCCTTCCTCCTCTCTCCTGACCTAAAACAACTCAAAAAGTGTCAATAAGTCTTAGAGTATCTCTTACAACTTGAGAGAAATCTTTATACATGAATTGTATGAGAAATGTGGTCATTTACTATTTTGACTGATTTCATAGAAATCCCTATAGCAGGAGAGTTGTACACAAATACTTGAAATCTGACCATCACTAGCAATCAACAACTATTAAAGCCAATATCTTTCTTCTGAAAAAATTCAATGCAGTTATTAGAAGCAAAAAAATCTCAAAACTATTCAGGAACTATTGCAATTCCAGATGGAAAGAGTGGCACCCGACTAGAGACCTCCACATTCATCACCATATTTGGCTAGAGAATCAATTATCGCACATATTATAATAGATCATATTGCATCCATGAAAGTGTCTTGCAAGATCATCATGTATTTTCTTTAGCACTGGTGTCATCCACCTACAAATTCAATCCAAACAAATAGCCTATTTAGCAATTGATAACTAGCTACAACAACAAATATTGACATGTTTCTACAAAGAATAATGATTAATCACTCACATTAGCACAGAAAATAGAGATACTGCTATCAAGATTTTGACTCTTGAGAAATGTGGAATATCAATGTTTAAGAACGAATTGCTTTTCTTTAGAAAAGCATCCTGGTTCAATATTGCACTCGTAGTTGCTTCTGCATAACCTCTCTTCAAGTATGAACCAGTTATAGTTGCATACACACAATTTGTATTTCTCTTCTTAAAAACTTGATCCAGTTGAATATGAACTCTTAACTGTTGAGTAAAGCTAGAACAACTAGATTATATGGAATTTGAAGTTGTAGGGAACTTCATTCCTAAAGTAAAAAATCCATTAGCAACAGGGTAATTTGCACTCTGATGTTGTTGTCAGGAAGACCATGGAAAAGATGAAGCTTAAATTTTCATTGGAAACCTACCTCTCTTGCCCTAAAAGCAGGTGACATTAGAGGAACATGGTACATTTAATTAGGTAAAGCTTTAAGTATTCATAATGTATTTGGCATATACTGCAAGATGTCCAGCATATCTCAATTTTTGATTGCTGGGTAGCCACTTGGGCGGCTGGAAATTGAGTTTCTAACATTTGATGGGTTCAGGAAAGAATTATGAAATTTATGTTGGTCTTCATGTAGGGATGTATTCCATGTGTTATCATCCATCATTCTTTTGTTTCTATCGAATATGACACAATAAACTCTACACTTCGAATATAATCTTAAATGCCCCATCTGCCCCCAATATATTTGATTTTATCAATGTGATGAGCTAGATCAAACCTTCATGGTGTTTCCTTATTATTTGATCAACAGCTAAATGCTCTATAGAAAAGACATCGTAAATATACATTTCACCATAAGCCTTCTTCTCATGAGCAACATAAATAACATGGATTTCTACTAAAGGTCTCAGTTGAAGTGATGAATGAGAATCTATCTCTGCATTCACTCAGTTCTAAGTCATATTCCAAAATAAATTATACTAATAGACAAATAATAATGATAAACTGAATAGCTCAATAATACTGATAAACTAAGGTTGAAATGATTGTCACTTTATCTAAAAGCATTTGTAAGCATGTTCTTTATGTTGCTCATGAGAAGAAGACTTATGGTGAAGTGGATATTTATAGTGTTCATTCTACAGATACTTAAGCGGACGATGAAATAATACAGAAGCACTACAGAAGGTTCTGTAGCTCGTCACCACGATAAAAACAAATGTGTTAGGGTGCATGGGTTGTTTAAGATTATATCTGAAGGGTGGAGTTTGTTGCATGATAGTAGATAGAGCAAAAATAATGGATGACAATAAGTAGAATGCATCCCTACAAGGCAACCATCACGAGTTTCATAATTTCTCCATGAACCTAGGAAATGGAAGAAACTCAACTGATGCTAATTTTAAGCCTTCCCCTGAGGCTCCTCATATATCAAAAGTCAAGATATTTTAGACATCTTGAAATACATAACAAATATATTATGAATACTTAAAGCTTGACCTGATTAGATTTATTATGTTTCTCAAATGTCACTAGTCTTTTAGGGTAAGGGAAGTAGGTCTTCCCGTGATAATTTAAGCTTCATACTTTATGTGGTCTTCCATCAGTAGCAACAAGGTACAAACTATGCGGTTGCTAATGGATGTTCTACTTCAGGTGTGAAGGCCCCTTTAGCTTCAAATACAATACAACAGTTAGATCAAATATTCAGCAGGATCAAGTTTTCAAAATGAGAGATACAAATAGCGTGTATGCCATTACATCAGCTGGAAACTTGAATACAACTTATCCAGAACCAGAATAAGAGGTTGAAACGACCCCTAAAAGTGCCCAAAAATGTGCCTTGGAAGTGCCCGAAATCATAATTTCTATATATCTCAAAATTCATACGTGATATCAAAAATTCAACTTCATATTCTTGATCAGGGGGTCAAAGTGAGTGGGAGATGGGTCTAACCCTGATTTAAGATAAAACGATTAGCAATTTCATTTTTCATAATTTTTCTTATCCAGAATCGATCCACGACAGTTCTGCGAAGCGCAGCTGTCGTGAACATGAGTTGATTTTGCCTCAGCAACAGGTCCATGTTGCAGACCAGATGTGAACCTATGTATTTTGTGCCAGAGATTTTTATCTCAATCCAAGGCTTTTTGGTCTTGGGCCTAAGTATTCCCATGCGTAAAAATACCTATCCTTAGCCATGTTTCACCCTCCTACACACAAGACATTCCCTAATACTCACTCAAACACTTAGACAAATATTTCACCCTAAATGCAAGTCCCAAAAATCATTCATATCTTAAGGATTTCACTCAAGCTTCAAGTCCCTATTTCAAATCTTCTTCAAGAAATTTTTCAAAACTAAGATATGTGGATTTCTTTCATGGGTTCCTTTGACCTATGATGTCCAAGCTTCCTTTCTCCTAAAATTGCATGACTTAAAGTTGACTTACTCATGACTCATACTTATAATGAATTTTAGTGCACACTATGTTGGAGTTCATGAAATTGTGATTATTTTAGCATGTTTTGAGCTACGAATCTAAGATCTATTATGAGATTTGATGAAGGATTTTGATGTATATAGTTTGAGGGAGCTACCATGTATGTATTGATGGCTTTACACTAAATTTCCTAGCATGATCCAAACTCTTGATTTGCATGGTTTTACACTAGCACTATACACCCATCAAGTGTTTGATAAAATGTGCGGTTATGATTTCTTGAGGAATTGAAAGTCCAATGCTTGTTTATGAGTTGAATGACTATATGATAATGAGAAGAATGTTTGTATATGATATTATCTCTATAGTGTTGGGAATTGACCAAGCCTCACTCGGGAGGTTGTGGGCCTGGGTAACCATGTTAAGGGGTTTGTACCTCGATCTCCTCATTCGGGATGTGGTAGTCCTGTGCAACCATGTCGAGGGGTTTGTACCTTGATAACCATATTGGGGGATTTTTGCCTCATCAACCATGTTGGGGGGCTTGTACCTCATCAACCAAATGAGTGGTTCGTACCTCATTTGCCTCCCCAAAGTGGTGGTAGCCTTGGATATCACTAATAATGGTCACTCCTTACTCATGTATTATGTTCTATGTAAGAATAATTTAGAACAAGCATCTTCCATGCATGCCATATTGTTATATGCTACTCATTGTCTATGCTTATGCATTTTGATTATGTTACTAATCTCTTGTTGCATTGCATCCTGCATACTTAGTACATTCTAACATACTAATGCATACTTTATTCCTACGAGATGCCACCATGTAGGAATCGGAGCCCACTTGAGCATCTTCCTCCACGTGGCTAGTACGATTTCTCCCAAGCTTGTTGGTGAGTCCTCCATTCCGGGGACGATCTTTATGATCTCATACTATGTTCTAAGACTACCTTTCTTTTATGTATGTATTGACAATGAGGGTGAGCCTGATTGTTTGTTGGCCCTCGCTATTATCTATGTAGTAGAAGTGTTGTTGGACATGTTACATATTGAGTCTTGACTCTTTTGTTTTGCTGATTATGTTATAAAAGTACTCTCTTAGCCCTTTTCCCTTATTTCTACTCTTATTATGTTTTTCAATTGCTTCTTTGACTAATGATATGTAATGATATGTTAAGATGCTTGCTTAGGGTCCCTTTGGGTTCCCCATGTGTCATGTCATATCTAGGCCCTAGGCTTGGGTCATGACAAACTTGTTATTAGAGCACTAGGTTTTTAGATCCTTGGAGTCAACACACCGCATCGATTAAAGTCTTATTCATGGTTTCGTTATGCACCAAAAATATAAGTAAGAAGCTTTGAGACATTTTAGGAAACGTTTCCCTTCTTCATGTTCTAAGTCATGCTATAGATTAAAGTAAGGTTTTCCCCTCAGATTTCTATGGGTATAAGGTAGATGAGGACCCTTAAGAGTTCATTGATAAGGTCTACAAGGTATTGGCTATCATGGGTGTTAGTTCGAAACATAAGGCGGAGTTGGTGGCCTACCAACTCAAAGGGGTAGCACAAATATGGTACAATCAATGGAAGGAGGAGAAGGGAGTCAATAATGTGGTGCTTTGGGAGGAGTTTAAGGCGACCTTTCTTAATCGGTTCTTCCCTATTGAGCTTAGGGAACCTAAATTGGTGGAGTTTATGAATTTGAGGCAAGGGTCTATGAGTATGAGCGAGTATTCCCTCAAGTTCAATAAACTTTCAAAATATGCTCCCCACTTGGTTGTCGACCCAAGGTCTAGAATGAACAAGTGTGTGATGGGTGTATCCGATTTGGTGAGTGAGGAATGCTGGTCTTCTATGTTGATTAGTGACATGGCCTTGTCCTGTTTGATGACCTATGTCGAATAAATGGAGGAGGAGATGTTTAGGAAGAGTAGGGGTCATGATGACAAGAGGGCCCATTTTGATGGCAAATTCCATGGTCGAAAGGGTGGCCGGTTCCACCAAGGCCAAGGCTCTTCTCATGCATTTCAAAAAAGGGTTTACAATGACTTTCCAAGGGCCCAAGGTATTGGGGGTGTGGTTCCTAATGGTTGGTGCCCAAACTGTGGTAGGGGTCATGGTGGCATGTGATTCAGGGATACTAATGCTTGTTATGGTTGTGGGGAAGTTGGGCATAAGGTGATGGATTGCCCTTGAAATCGTAACAAGGGTAAGGAGGTTCGTCCCCAAGGTGTTAATGTAGTTCCTTTGGGGAGAGTTGGATGACAAGATGGTGCCTTGAGGTACAATCAATTTTATGCTATGCAAGGGAGGCAAGGGGTTGATGAGGTGCCAGATGTCGTCATAAGTATGTTAAAAGTCTTTGATTTTGATGTGTTTGCATTGATTGATCCGGGTGCCACTCTTTCTTTTACTACCCCCTTTGTTTCCAAAATGTTATATGTTGAGCCCAAATTGTTGTGTGAGTCATATGAGGTGTCTACTCCTATTGGTGCATCTATTGTTGCTAGAAAGGTCTATAGAAATTGTCCCATTTGCATCTTGCATAAAATATTGCCTTGTGATCTTGTTGAGTTGGATATGGTTGATTTTGATGTTATTCTTGGGATGGATTGGTTGCATGCATACTATGTCTCTATTGATTGTAGAACCCGTAGGGTCAAGTTCCAATTCCCAAATGAACTCATCCTTGAGTGGGAAAGTCATAATGTAGTGGTCAAGGGTAGGTTCACCTCTTGCATTGAAGCCTATAAGTTGATCTCTAAGGGGTGTCTTTATCATCTTGTGAGGGTTAGGGATGTGGAGGCTAAAGTCCTTTGCATTGAGTCAGTTCCGATTGGAAATGAGATCCTTGATGTCTTTCTAAATGACCTTCCCTGTGTTCCTCCCGAAAGGGAAATAGATTTTGGTATAGACCTCCTACCTAATACTAATAATTTCTATTCCACCTTACCGTATGGCCCCGACAGAGTTAAAGGAGTTGAAGGAACAATTGAGGGATTTGTTGGAGAAGGGTTTTGTTAGGCCTAGCCACTCACCTTGGGGTGCACTGATGTTGTTGGTGAATAAGAAGGATGGGTCTCTTAGAAATGTGTATTGACTACCGGCAACTTAATAGGGTCACCATCAAGAATAGGTATCCTCTTCCACGAATTGATGATTTGTTTGACAAATTACAAGGGACTAGCCACTTCTCTAAGATCGATCTTCGGTCCAGGTATCATTAAGTAAAGGTGAGGGAGTGTGATATTCCCAAGACGGCCTTCTGGACTAGCTATGGGCATTATGAATTTATGATTATGTCTTTTGGGTTGACCAATGCACTGGCCATCATCATGGATCTTATGAATATGATCTTCAAACCCTACCTTGATTCATTTTTTTTAGTCTTCATTGATGATATTTCGTTCTATTCATGGTGAGAGGGAGCATAGGGGTCATTTGAGGGTGGTGTTAAAAAGACTGAGGGAGGAGAGGTTGTATGCCAAGTATGAAAAATGTGAATTTTTGTCAAAAGAGGTTTCCTTATTAGGTCATGCGCTGTCAGGGGATGCTATTAATGTGGATACTAAAAAGACGGATGTGATTAGAAATTGGCCTAAACCATTGACCCCATCAGGTATTAGGAGCTTCTTGGGCTTATTAGGTTACTATCGGAGGTTTATGAATGGGTTCTCTTCTATTGCATCTCTTATGACCAAGTTGATTCAAAAGAAAGTCAAATTTGTATGGACCGTGTGAAAGAAGTTTCCGAACATTGAAAGATAAGCTTCTGTTTGCTCCTATATTATCACTACAAGAAGGGTTAGAGGGGTTTGTTGTGTATTGTGATGCTTCTAGAGTTGGCTTGGGTTGTGTTCTAATGCAAAACGGTAAGATGATAGCCTATGCTTCTAGACAACTCAAAGTGCATGAAAAGAATTATCCTACTAATGATCTTGAACTAGCCTCCGTGGTATTTGCATTAAAGATTTGGCATCATTATTTGTATGGGGTGCATGTTGAAGTGTTCACCGATCATAAGAGTTTCCAATATGTCTTCACTCAAAAAGATCTCAACTCGAGGCAAAGGAGATGGTTAGAACTTCTTAAGGATTATGATATGAGTGTGCATTATCATCCTGATAAGGCTAATATTGTGGTGAATGATTTGAGTAGGTGTCTATGGTAGCCTAGATCATGTTAATAGTGGTGATAAAGAGGTGGCTAAGGAGGTCCATCAGTTGACTAGATTGGTGGTTAGGTTGGACATGGTTTATAAGAGTGGTGTTGTTGTTGATGATGGTTCTAAATCTTCCTTGGTTGATGAGGTGAAAGAAAAGCAAGATATTGATCTCTCTTTATTAGGATTGAAGGCCTTGGTGAAAGGGGGAAAGGTGGAGATTTTCTCCCAAGGGGGAGATGGTACCCTTAGATACCAAGGTAGGTTGTGTGTACCTTGTATTGATGGCTTAAGAGAAAGGATCCTTGATAAGGCCCACAATTCTTCTTATTCTATTCACCCAGGTTCTACCAAAATGTATAGAGATTTGAGGGATGTGTATTAGTGGGTAGGCATGAAGAGAGACATTGCCAAATTTCTTTCTGGTTGTCATAATTGTCAAGAAGTCAAAGTCGAGCACCAAAGGTCGTGTGGCCTAACCTAAGACATAAAGATTCCTACTTGGAAGTGGGAGGAGATTAATATGGATTTTGTGGTTGGGTTGCCTAAGACTAGAAAGGGTTTTTTATTCCATTTGGGTTGTGGTTCATAAGATGACAAAATCAGCTCACTTTCTACTAGTTAAGATCACATATGGGGCTGAAGATTATGCTAGGTTATACATTCATGACTTGGTGAGGTTTCATGGGTTCCTTTGTCCATCATTTCGAATTGTGATGCTCAATTTACTTCACATTTTTGGAGGTCATTCCAAAGGGGTCTTGGTACAAGAGTTAAACTTAGTACGACCTTTCACCCTCAAACGGATGGCCAAGCCGAAAGAACTATCCAAACACTTGAGGATATGCTTAGGGCTTGTGTATTGGAGCTTAAGGGTAATTGGGATGATCATCTTTCATTGATTGTGTTTTCCTATAACAATAGCTATCATTCTAGCATCAGCATGTCTCCTTTTGAGGCTCTCTATGGTAGACGTTGTAGATCACCGGTTTGGTGATTTGAGGTTGGAGAGGTGGCTTTGTTGGGACCAGATCTGGTTATGGAGGGTCTTGAGAAGGTTAGGAATATTAGAGAAAGGTTGAAGACGACCATCTATGAATGGATTGGATCAACCAACCAAAGTTGGCTTCAGTCATTATGTATTAATAGAAGCAAAAGCCTCAGTAATAGTCGGATGATAAAAGTCATGGCCAACCAGTAGCTACTTGTACTAAACAACAAGTAAGCATAATTACCCCTAAATAATAAAATATACTGACGTGGAGAAGAACATATTTACTAGTTATATCATCCACAATTACTTGAATTCTCGAGACATTCTTTGAACCAATCATATACTTTATTTAGATAGGTGGAACTCCCCCTCTGAGAATTGTATATGAGACTTTCATCTCGTACAGTTCATGAAATCTACTATGCTTCACATTAGTTATGATTTGGATTTATTTTATTTTTATTTTATGCATGATTTTAGTGGCTTAGTACTTAGAACCATGTAGTATGCTAATTTCATTGTATGAATTCATGAATTTCCTAATGGGCTTTTCCAATTATCATTCACTAGATATTGTTCCATATAATCATGCATGATTTTAATCAAATTACATGATTTAATGATTATTTCATATAGACTTATGTATCATTTTATAATTTTCAATAATAAGCTATGTACTATGATCATTAATAGATGAGGCTTTCAAGCAAATTTGATGAAAATTATGAGATGAGATTTTATAATGCTATCCAACTCAAGTATAAATGATGGTGAGTTCTCTCACTTAAGCATGAACATATGATGATGAAAAAGGCCTATACTCACATTATATAAACATCATTGAAGAAGCTATTCTATGACTGTGTGGACATGTAGTATGTCACGACTAAAGCCTAGGCCCTAGACGTGACACGACGCATGGGGAATCCAAAGGGACCTCAAGCAAACCTCTTAACATATCATTACACATCATTGGTCGCGGAAGCAATAGAATACAACAAGAAGTGGTAAATAGGGACAAAAGGGGCTAAGGGCAACTTCCATATCATAATAAACATGAGTCAAGAGAGAGTCAAAGCTCAAAAACATAATACAAAGATATCCAACAACACCTCTGAAACATAGATACTTAGCGGGGGCCAAGACAAGCTACATGGCTCACCCTCATATTCAACATTTACATAAAAGAAAGATAGTCTTAAAACATAGCATGAGATCATAAGCGTCGTCCCCAAGATGGAGGACTCACCAAAGAACTTGAGAGATGTCATACTAGCCAATGAAGGAGGATGATCAAAGCGGGCTCCGGTTCCTACATAGTGACATCATATAGGCATAGATTATGCGTTAATACGTTAAAATGTACTGAGTATGTTGGATGCAATGCAACAAGTGATAATCACCATAAACAAAATACATAACATAGGCAATGAATAAGCCTATAGTAATATGGCATGTATGAATGATGCTTGAAGTAAAATCATGCTTATAGGTAGAAAATAATACAAGTCTAAGGAGTAACCACTATTAGTGTAATCCAACGGCTACCGCGTACTTTGAGAGGCGCATGAGATACAAACCCCTTCATGAGGTTGATGAACAAACCACCCAACAAGGTTGATGAGGTACAAACCCCCTACCAAGGTTATCAAGATACAAAACCCTTGACAAGGTTGCACGGGCATGCCACCTCCCGAGTGAGGCGATCGAGGTACAAACCCCTCAACAAGGTTAACCGGGCCTACAACCTCTCGAGTGAGGCTTGGTCATCCCCAACGCTATAGAGAAAATATCATATACATACATTCCATTTATCATCATCATATAAATACATTCCTTTAATCATCTTAAAGTCATTCAACTCATAAGACATGCATTGAACCTTCAATTCCTCAAGAAATCATAATCCAGACATTTTAACAAACACTTGGCGAGTGTGTAGTGCTAGAGTAAAACCATGCAAATCAAGAGTGAAATCATGCTATAAAATTCAATATAAAACTATCAATAGATAATTGGCGACACCCTCAACCAATATACATCAAAAACCTTCATCAAATCTCTCAATAGATCTTGGTTTCATAGCTCAAAACATGTTAAAATAGTCACAGTTTCATAAACCCCAACATAGTGTGCAGTGAAATTCATAATAGATAAGACCAATGAATAAACCAACTTTAAATCATGCAATTTTGAGTAAAATAGAGCTTGGGTATCATGGGTGAAAGGAACCCAGGAAAGAAACCCACATACCTTAGCATGGAAGAATAGCTTAATGAAGATTGGAGGTGGAGAGTTGAAGCTTGATTACTAACCTTAGGATCCGAATGAGTTTTGAGACTTGAATTTAGGAGATGAAATATTTTCTAAGTTCTTAAGTGTGTATTTTGGAATTTCTTGAATGATA
The DNA here is from genome assembly GCA_026153255.1 of Solanum medicagineum. Classification (NCBI taxonomy): domain Eukaryota; kingdom Viridiplantae; phylum Streptophyta; class Magnoliopsida; order Solanales; family Solanaceae; genus Solanum; species Solanum medicagineum. Next base: position 23,507 of record JAPFFP010022853.1, read on the forward strand.
TGAGGGTTAAATAAGCCTAAGTATAGGCATTTTCACGCATGGGAACACTTAGGACCAAAATCCAAAGCCTTGGACCAAGATAGAAAAACTAGGTAAAATATATACTGAGGTGCACCCTTGTCGTGTCGCGCTAGTGGCGCGAAAACCTCTCTGGAAATCGATTTTTAGGAAATTGAAATTGCAATTCATTTGCTCTAAAATTGGGGTTAGACCCATTTCCCAAACAATTTTACCCTCTAAACAAGAATATGATGTTTGATCTTCAATATCACGTACGAATTTTGAGATATATGGAAATTACAATTCTGGACACTTCCGAGGCTCATTTTCGATCACTTTTTGGGGTCGTTTCAATATCACCCTTGGGAACATTCTTCACCGAATGTCAAAGAGATATATATGAAAAGAGTAATCATGAAGAAATCAGCCCCAATAAGAATGCAACAACATACTTAAAACATCATTTTCAAAATCTCATCATAAGTGTAAAATCACCATCAACATGTCAATTTAATCATAAATGTATGCAATGACATAAGGGATGAACCTAAGACTTGAGATTATATAGAGGATTTAAATCAATACCTTAGACTTGAGTGGAGCTGAATAAGTAAGGATATCACTTTTGCATGTCTGCTTCGGCCTCCCAAGTAGCACTTTTAACTTGTTGATTCTTCTAAAGGACCTTAACAGAAGCCACATCCTTGTTCCTCAACCTCTTCACTTGTCTATAAAAAATCTGTACTAGAACCTCTTCATAGGTAAAAATGTACTCAACAACACCCATAACACCAAGAGGCAATATAGCAATAGGATCTCCCACACACTTCTCAACATAGACACATGAAAGACTGGATGAACCAACTCCATTTCACTAGGAAAATCCAACTCGTAGGCCACCTTACCAATCCTTCTCATCACCCTATAGGCATCCACATATATAGGTATTAACTTGCCCTTATTACCGAAATAGACTATACCCTTCATGGGTGACACCTTCAAGTAGACCCAATCACCAACCTTGAATTCAAGATCCCTTCTCCTTACGTCAGCATAGGACTTCTGGCGACTTTAGGCCGTCTTCAACCTTTCTCTAATCATCTTAACCTTCTTAAGAGCCTCATTAACAAGATCGAGTTGCAACAAAACCACCTCTTTAACCTTTAACCAGCCAACCGGTGATCTACAACGTCTACCATAGAGAGCATCAAAAGGAGCCATTCTGATGCTAGAATGATTATTGTTATAGTAAAACTCAATCAATGGAAGACACTTGATGCACTAGCAAGAGCAAAGGATTGATCTTGACATGGTAAGTACACTTGGCTAACCGTAGACCATTTGTCCGTGCATTCCTTGACTTCATTAAATGTCTACCTCAAGAATGCCCAGCAGTCACCTCCAAATAAGGCATCAGCATGGATTTGTTGTTCGGGACTGACTGCTCAGTAGAAACTTAAAATTAGCTCCTCATTTTGCAAACCACGGTTCAGCCTCTTCCCCAAACACTCTTTATATTTGTCCCATGTTGGGACTAATGATTCTCCTGGAATTCATTGGAAGTTAATAATTATGTCCTATAGTGGCTTGTTGGGCTCTCGATAAAAGTTCGTGAGGAAGATCCTTTTCACTTCTCCCAATTAGAGAAAACATCTAGTGAAAGGATAGATCACCACTCCGCAACTTTGCACCTAAGAGTCATGGGAAAAATCTGAAGAGCCATGGCTTCCCACACTGGGTGTTGTGTTCCTAGTGCCCCCCCTAAATATTTGTGTAAAGTTCTGTAAGTGAAATTGAGGATCTTCGAACTCCTGCCCATAGAACAAGATATGATGCTATAGTGATTCAAATAGACCACCTATGATGATGAGCTTTTGTTCAGTTATTATAATTCGCATCCTACAATTTCTTGTTTGAGTTGATTCTTAACGTCCTTTCCCTTTAAAAACCTGTAACCAAACTAAACAACAAAACTAAACTAAAAGTAAAATTCAAGAGAGTCTAGAAATTAATGATTGAACTAAATAATTGTAAAATCAAGTCAAAACCTAGTTGTATACCCCGGCAACGGCGCCATAAATTTTTATGATGTTCACGCTCCAATAAGAAAGCGGTCGCTGTTAGCAATTAACCTAACCAAAGGTTAGGGTCGAATCTAAAAGGAATACAGGGCTTGACTACAAGAATTCACTACCAATCATTTCGGGTATTTATAAATAAAACCTCCAAATAGGGGGGGGGGGTTTATGATTTGGAACTAAAAATAAAATAAATACTATGTTACTATGTGAGGAAACACTCAAATCTAGGGACAACTTGGGAATTGTGTTCGCCATGATTAGTTGACCCAATTACCCTAGACAACATAACTACAATTGGAACTTTGCATACAAGATGGTAACTTAGCTTCTTCCAGCCCTCTTGTGAAGGTGAAAGTCAAATTTCACCATGGTGCTTGGTCGGCAACCATGGTGTGCCAACTAACCGTTAACTATTATCCCTGTCAACCTCCCGTTGGTCAGGTTTGGTTGATTAGATGAGTACACATCAATTGAATCCTTTCATCTACTTCCCTTTTCTCATTCATCACTACCTTGGTCGGGGTCGTGATAGTAGGCAGGGTTTGGTGTTGGCCACCACAAAACAACAATCATAATGAAGGGAATAGACAATACATGCAAAACCCCAGTCACAGAAATGCAATAAATCTAGGTCATCTCAAATCAACTATCCATGGTTCCTACAACCCCAAGTTGTGGATGCTTAGCTACTCATGACTAAGGCAAAACCAACAAATATGCAAATATAAGACGTAGTTGAGAATTTTACCCAAAGCAATGGAGAGTGATACACCACAAGTTTCAAACTACAAGCTTGATAGATTGAGAATGAATACAAAGTAGGATTTGCACTCCCCAAAAGTGGGATTTCCAAGAGAAAATTAAAATCTACGCTAAAACCCTAAAATATTCTAGAGAGAATATTTAAAGGCAATATACAATGTTCAAGTCTGGTCTCCCCTGTCTCTCAAAATAAAACCCTAACATAACCTATATATAGTAGTTATAAATTAAACCCTAAGAATTACACAGAAAAGACAGTTGGCAGTAGGTACGTCTCACAGGTATGACTCATAGGGTGACCTATGAGTCGTAATCGGGGTCTCATATCAGGTACTTGGCATTTTGGACTTGACTATTATGACCCACTGGTACGTGTTGTTGCTTGAGCTACAACTTGTACACTCTTCTCGTAGTCTAGGCTTTTAGTTCTTGGTCCAAAATTTTGGCTCGCTGTTTCTTGCTCGAGTCCACCTCTACGACTCGTATTTAGACCTTCGACTCGTAGGGTGGCCTCGTAAGGCTGACCTGTACTTAGCAGATTTCTAATTTTTGCTCTCTGTTTCTGGCTACGAGATCACCCTAGGACTCGTTGCTTGGGCTAAGACTCATAGGTGAGCTTGTATTTTCTGCACTTCAGCAAAGTATGCAATTTTTCTCCAAAATCATACTAACCTACCTTTTCTGCAATGATAAAACAAAAACACATAAAAACCATAAAAGATCGCATAAGAACTCACAAAATTCCTTGTTTTAGGCACCAAATGTGTTGTATTTTGATAGCACATCACCAACTCTACCTTATCTTCCAACCTCACATCCATGATAGTCAATGCCTTGTAGAGCTCACCAATGAACTCTTGAGGGTCCTCATCTACCTTTGACCCATAGAATTTTGGGGGATTCATGCTCATGAAGTCTCTCACCCGAGAAGCCGGTGTAGGAGCATGATGGGCTTAGGCCCCTTGGTTGGCTTGGTTAGCCACAACTTGTGCAAGCAAGGTGAGAGCATCCCGAAGCTCTCCATTAGCCGATTACTCCTCGGGTGTGCGGGCTCTTTATCCTCTCATGTTAGACCTGATCTAGCATAGAAAAGAACAATTATTAGGATGGAAACCATACTTTATCTCTATAGCATTACTTAGAACATGATGAAGGGAAACACTTCCTAAAAGGCCTCATAGTCTCCTACTTATAGTTGTGCTGCATAACACAACCATGAATAAGACTCTAATCGACGCGGTGTGTTGCGAGGATCTAACAACCTAGTGCTCTAATACTAAGTTTGTCACGATCCAAGCCTAGGGCCTAGACATGACATGGCATATGAGGAACCCGAAGGGACCACAAGTAAACCTCTTAACATATCATTATAAAGCTTTGGTCGCGACAACAATCGAATACAACAAGAATTTGTAAATAGGGACAAAAGGGGCTAAGCACAACTTTGATATCATAATCAACATGAGTCAAGAGAGAGTCAAAGCTCAAAAACATAATACAAAATGTCCAACTACACCTCTAAAACTTAGATACTTAGTGGGGCCAAGACAAGCTACTGGGATCACCCTCATAGTCAACATTTACATACAAGAAAGATAGTCTTAAAACATAGCATGAGATCATAAGCGTCGTCCCTGATATGGAGGACTCACCAAAGAACTTGAGAGATATTGTACTAGCAATGTGGAGGAGGATGATTAAGTGGAGCTCCGGTTCCTACATGGTGACATCATATAGGCATAGAGTATGTGTTAGTATGTTGGGAACGTACTAAGTATGTAGGATGCAATGTAACAAGTGATAAGTACCATATACGAAATACATAACATAGGCAATGAATAAGCTTATAAAAATATGGCATGTATGAATGATGCTTGAAGAAAAATCATGCTTATAGGTAGAACATAATACAAGTGTAAGGATTGACCACTATTAGTGCAATGCAAGGCCTACCACCTCCTTAGAGAGGCACATGAGGTACAAACCCCTTCATGAGGTTGATGAGGTACAAAACCCCCAACAACGTTGATGAGGTACAATTCCCCTAACAAGGTTATCATGGTAGTAACCCCTTGATAAGGTTGCACGGGCCTACTACCTCCCAAGTGAGGCCATCGAGGCACAAACCCTTCAACAAGGTTACCCCGACCTACAACCTCCCGAGTGAGGCTATCATGGTGAGATCATGCAGGCAAGAGTATCGTTAGTATGTTTGGACATACTAAGTATGTGTGTTGCTGTGCATATGACTTACGAAACCTGCATTTAATGTTAGATGGCAAGGGCACATAATATAGAAAGACATGTATTGGCAAGTAATGTAATATAACATGATGCCATGAATTTCATGATGCATGAATGCGAAAGTACTTTGTATATATGAGGATGGGAACATAACTGACATGAGACCAAGTGAGCTATGCCTTGGAACCCCATTTTTAGAGAAAATGAATTGCAATTTCAATTTCCTAAAAATTGATTTCCAGGGCGCACCTCAGTGTATATTTTGCCCAGTTTTTCTATCTCAATCCAACCCTTTGGGTCTTGGGCATAAGTGTTCCCATGCATGAAAATGCCTATACTTAGCCTTATTTCACCCTCAAATCATTCAAGATATTCCCAAGTACACTCTCAAACACTTAGAAAAATTTCATCTCCTAAATCAAGTATTAAAATTCATCTGAATCCTAAGGTTAGCAATAAAGCTTCAAGTCTCCACCTCTAATCTTCATCAAGCTATTCTCCCAAGCTAAGGTTTCCGAGTTTCTTTCAGGGGTTCCTTTAACCCATGATACCCAAGGTCTGATCTACTCAAATTACATGATTTAAAGTTGACTTATTCATGGGTCTTATCTGTTATGAATTTCACTACACACTATGTTGGGGTTTATGAAATTGTGACTATTTTAGCATGTTTTGAGCTATGAAACCAAGATCTATTGAGAGATTTGATGAAGGATTTTAATGTATATTGCTTGAGGCTGTTACCAAGTATCTATTGATGGTTTTACATTGAATTTTCTAGCATGATTTCACTCTTGAATTGCATAGTTTTACTCTAGAACTACACACCCACCAAGTATTTGCTAAAATGTCTAGATTATGATTTCTTGAGGAATTGAAGGTTCAATGCATGTCTTATAAGTTGAATGACTTTATCATAATGAAAGGAATGCATGTATATAAGAGTTTACTTACCACCAAATAGACCTTGGTACAGATTCTCTCAACCCTAATAGAGACATGAGACCCATAGTAGAATCCCATTGTCCCACAACTATGTGTCATCATATAAAACGGGATTACCTATAGAAGAAGCTTGATTCCTTAAGAGGGTCACGCATAGTAAAGGCTCAATCCTTCATGTAGCTTAATGAATCAAAGGCATAATAGAGTCTTCCTTGGCAATTAGTCTGCTTCTTTCTCCTATGTAGGGGCAATATAGGAACAATATGTTATAGCTCATATGGTTTATGTCGGTTATGGTTGTGACGCCCTAGATCTTAAGCTAAGGCTCGAGTCATTTATCGTACATGTTTAGGCTCAACTTGGTGACTTCTAATGCGATGAGATCAATTATTAGGTATCCAAAGTGTATTACTTATGCTTTAGGATCAAAACGGGTCTCTTAGATCGAGGCAAGTCTAAAGGATTCCAATCGGCTAAGTTTTTATAAGTTCATGAAAGGCTAAAATCTAAATTACCATATATCTTAGCTCATAAACAATTATGTGGAGCACTACCTATAAAATTAAAAGACATTGAATTATCTTTCCAATGCATTACATTTTTGCTTATTCAGAATTTGGAGTAAACAATTATGGCCATTTTACTGAAGCATGTCTGAGTTATGCAATTTTGTGAGCTGAGTGCCAATTTGGCAACTTGCTGAATGCATTTATGTCATGACTCAATTCTGGTCATGATGTCCCTTGTTAGATGCCCTTACAGGCAGGCCAATTACCCAACCCCAGGGTACATGTCCTGAATCATTAATCACATAGCAAGACTAAACATACCCAAATAACCCACACATTCTACCCAGAACCTAGAAGTCAACTATACAGAGCTACAATAAATACAACATACACTCATATATAAATAATAATCACCATAATATACATAAGCAGAAATACTCCTACGGATACAACAACAACAACATAGCCAATGGAATCTTATAGATGGGAATACTGCCACAGCTACAAAGAACTGTATTGTACAAGGCTAATGTCTGAAAACAAAAGACAGTCATCAAAAGGAAGGAGCCTATAGAGTGTATAGAGATATCAATGCGCAACTAATATCTCCTGAACACTCTCCAACCCCCTCCTCAATGACCATGGTTAGTACCTGAACCTGCACCATAGGAAGATGTAAAAATGTAGGGGGTGAGTATCTGTAAAAATACACCTAGTAAGCATTATCGGCTAACTAAGTGAAATAATATAAAGGTACATAATGCTTAAATACTATCGAATTGAAATAATACTAGTAATCCAAAACCCAACTAATAATAGATGTCTCAATAATCTCATCATTTCCCTACAGCCAAAATCATGTAGCAGATCACAACTCGAATGATAGAACATAGCGAAGCTTAACCTCTCAGTATCACATGGTCAAGGGGTTGGACTGTATATGGGTGTAAGGCCCTAATATCTATTCTTACCCCTTCATAATCCTTGAGGGTACACCTACATAGAAATAGGGTGTGTATACATGAGGCATCGAACCCCTAGTTATCCCTACCTAGCCTCCAACCAGGGGACGTTAGCCAGGGCCACATTAGTCTGACAAATAATTTAGGCCTTGAACCCCTAGTAGGTTGGGCCTTGAACCTCTTGATTTATAGGTAATAATTGTCAATGGGGCCTCAAACCCCTTAGTATAGAGGTAATACTCAAGTGGACCCTCAAACCCCTCAATGTATAAGCAATGGTGTAGCTCTATGCATAATACCTCTAGGGCAGTGTCCATCTAAGGCTAGGCTAAGGCCCTAACAAAACCAAGAGTCAAAGGTGATTCACCTACCCAGAAGTACCACAATCCTGGTGTAACTATGGATACCTACCAAGGCAACTAGCTATTGGCTCACTAGTAAAGTGCCTATTTCTAGAACAAAGTACCTGTCCTCTGGACTAAATTATATAAATAGCATCTTGATCTTTGATAACCATTGGAAGCCTATAGAATATAGCCTACATATCTTTAACTAGTCATATTCATAGCACTAGCCCATTAGTGGTTCTATAGTACGATAATCCTCATTATCCAACATAAGGCCTAACCAAACCCATAAGTATCACAAGACCTTGAGTGTATTCGGTTTCCCCCCAGATGCTAGCCTGTATAAAAAGTATATGATAGACTTCAATTTTATACATAATTATGTACATCACTAAGCAACACAGAAATTATGTCTATAACAATCTATGTAGCCACAAGTACACATAGTAGGCATAGATAGTCACTACTATATCATAAGCATCCAGGACAATTAGAGCCATGAGAATCAGGTATAGATGTTAGAACTAGTGCACACTTGAGCGTGTAATCATTTGTCGACCTCCAAACTTAGCATGTCTCAATAGAATTAGGCTACACAGGTATGTACTTAAAAACAAAGTTTAGTAAACATACTTGTTGGTTCTCCTCAGCCCAGTCTAACCCTTACCAGGTCATCTCGTAGTCTAACATTGTCAAAATCTAGCAAATGTATTAATCAAAAGTAATGCCACTATAAATAAAATCTATGCCATCTTAGGTGAGGATACATCACACATATATAATAGAATCAGCCATGTATACATCTCATACTCAGCAATTACCAGCTCATACACCACACATCTTAGCCAATAGTCACATATTTCAGCTCAGTCTAAAATTTAGAGAAGCCTGGCCTACCTAGAAGACAGTTCCTTACGCTCCTTGTTAGTCCACTTGAGCTTTTCCTTTCCTTCTTGCCTCTGGACATTGCTCAGCTCTCAAAAAATGAATAACAGGGTTAACCCAATTGAATGAACCATAAAATCTCAAAAAATGGTTTAAACTATATCTATTGCACCCAAAATAGGGAAAAATAAAACCCATGGCAAAAATCCCAAACAAACCCTCATAAAATGATCTTCACGTTATCTTAAGTCTATAGTGGTGTGTTATCAAAACACAACACATTTGATGCCTAAAACAAGGGATTTTGCAAGTTCTTAATGCGACATTTTATGTTTTTATGTGTTTTTGTGTTGTTCTTGCAGAAAATACAAGTTGGCAGAATTTTGGGAGAAAATTGTAGATATTAATGATGTACAGGACATACGAGTCACCTACAAGTCGTAGCCCAAGCTACAAATCATAGTATGCCCTGATAGTAAGAAATTGTGTCCAAAATTAGAAATTTCCAAAGTGAAGGTCAGCTATACGAGGCCAACCTATGAATCGTATATCTCACAACGACACGTTGAAAGGGGCCTTGTAGCCTGAAACAGTGTGGCCAAAATTTGCACCAAGAACTGAAACTAGGGACTACGAGAAGATACTAAAACTCGTATATCAGGCCATGACTCATTGCAATGGATCATAGCTGTCAAGTCCAAAATGCCAAGTGCTGACTACGAAAGCCCGACTACGACTCACAGGTCACCCTACGAGTCGTAACTGCAAACCGTACCTGCTACCAGCTGTATTTTCTATTTTATCTTTAGGGTATTTTTGTAAATAGTATAAATATTTAATGATAGGGTTTTTGAAATGGAGATTTGACACTTTATAGATTCTACATCAACTTTGAATACTCTTAGAGAACTTCTCTAGGATTTAGTGTAGATTTTAGTATTTTACTTTTGAAGACCCATTTTGGGGGACTTGAAACCACTTATACTCAACTTCTATTAATCCAAGCTTGTGGTTTCAACATCAAGGTGTTTTTGTTCTTCATTGTTCTTGGGTAATCTCTAAACCATGTTTATTCTAATCATTGTTTGTGAGTTTGCCTTAGCCATGACTAGCTAAGTGCCCACAACTTGGGGTTGTTGGAACCAAGAGGAGTTGACTTGTAATAACCTAGATTTTGTGCATTTCTTTGATTTGATATTTTCATGTATTGTCTATTTCCTTCTATTTTGAATGTTGTTTGGTGGTGGCACACACCAAACGCCACCTATTATCATAATCCGGACCAAGATAGTGACAAATAGAAAAAGGGAAGTAGATGACAAGATTTGATTGATGTGCTCTCATCTAATCAACCAAACCTGACGAAGGGGAGGTTGACTGGGATAATAGGTAACGGTTAGTTGGCACACCATGGTTGCCGACCACCCGCAATAGTAAAATTCGAATTTTACCTTCACAAGAGGGATGGAAGAACCTAAGTTACTATCCTGCATGCGATGTCTTAATTAAGGTTATGTTATCTGGGGTATTTGAGTTAATGAATCATGGGGAACACAATTTCCAAGTTGTCCCTCGATTTGGTTGTCTGCTCACATTTGTAGTGTAGTATTTCTACTTGTTCATCATCTTAAGTTGCAAACCCCCTCCCCCCCCCCTATTCTAGAGAATATAGTTGATTGATGCTTGAAATGATTGGTAGTGAGTCAATATGGTCAACCCCGTATTCCCTGTGGATTCGACCCTAACCCTTGGTTAGGTTTATACTTGACCATGACCGCTTTACTATTAGAGCATGAACATTATAAACTATGGTGCCATTGTCGGGGGATACGGCTTGACTTGAGTTCACTAGTAGTCAGTTCAAGTATTAATTTCTAGCTTATCTTATATTTACTTTTGGTTTTGGTTAGGTTTTGTTTTGTACAGATACATAGTTATGATATCCTCGCATCTCAGCCAATATTGTGATCCATCGAGCTACCAATCAAATGGTTGAAGAGAAGCTCCCAATCATTAGTGATCTGTTCCAAGCATTGAAAAGACGTGTTCTGTTCTATGGACAACCATCAGAGGATCCTAAAATTCACCTTTAGAACTTTGCTCAGATCTCTCGAGATGCCTTAGGAACATTACATCCATCTTGGGCTATTATGGCTCTTCAGATATTCCCAATGACTCTTAGAGGTAAAGCTGCATCGTGATGGTCTGAACTTCCTTCGGATGTTTGTACCAACTGGAAGAGGTACAACGAGTTTTCCTGATGACTTTCGAGGTGAGGCAGACAAATTTAAGCTTCAAGGCCACATGTCAACTTCCAATGCATACCTGGTGACTCATTAAGCAATACTTGGAAATGGTATAAAGAATATGTTGGTAAAAGTCAGGAGCATGGCCTTTCAGACAGATTGTTAGTTGCAAGTTTCTATAGGGCATTGAACTCAGAGCAATAAGGCCAAGCAGATGCACTGGTTGGAGGGAAATGCTGGAGTTTTTTGATGGCTCCATTTGTAGAAATAACTGAACAATTAGACAAACTGGTTACCATTAGTCAAGTATATGAGCCAATGGAAGAGCGACAAACTACCTATGCAAGCACTTCCTGTGGTAGTTCTGGCCAAGTGAGAGGGAGTAGTTTAAACACATGGCTTAGATTCCCCACAACATCACTATAATGATGACAGAAGCTCCCATATTGAAAATATACTTGCGCAGTTGATAAAGTGAGCAGATGCCCAAGAAGAGCTCTTGAGAGAGATTAAATTTGATGTATCAATATCAACTATAAGTTTCATCAACATTCAAGAGCGATTCAGTGACTAGATGGTTAATTCAGAGGAATGTCAGAGAAGCTTGAGCAGATTCAAGATAGTTTGCCCAAAAAGGAACACATTGATGAGAAGGATTCACCAAAGCTTAAGGAATTCTTAGTACTCAAGATGACTAAGTCGAGCCACGATGTTAAACAAGATGCTTCTTGGGAGGCAACCCAAGAATCTTTCATATTTTTGGCTTGTTTGTTTTAGTTTATTTTGGGTTTTTTAATTATTAGGTAGTAGATTGATGTTTGTTTTGATTTTTAAGACATTGAATCAGTTGTATTGTTTTGAAGATTGGTGTCTTTTGTGTTTTGGTTGGCAGGTGTGAACCAAGTGCTGAAATTGTGAAGAATGACATTGAAGCAACCTCTACGACCAGGCTTATGAGCCGTAGTGCATACTATGACTCATACTCATGCCTCGTAGAGGGAATTAGTGTTTGATTAAAGTTGGTACATACACTATGAGTCAACCTTACGATTCGTAGGGTTCCTTACAAGATGTAAGTGGGGCTCGTAGTGCCTTGGTATGATTTTTGAATTATTCTAAGTGTTGGGTCTAGTACGAGACCAAGACCTACGAGCCATCGAGAGCCCTATGACTCATAGTCGGGGTTTCATAGACTCGATATGCAGAATTTTTAAAGACGACCCGATTGAGTATATGAGGGGTCAAAATACATTTGACCCCTAAATTTCCCCATCTTAAATGGTTATTCCTTTTCCTACTATTACGATATCACTTTCCGATGACCCACATCACTTTTCCTCGAGATTTTCCGACAGGTCCTTCTTCAAGGGTTTCAGCTTCTCTATTTCTCTCTCAGTGCATCTATTCGCTTATCATTCTCTCAATTGGTATGTTTACTTAGTTAAGTCTTGCACACTCATGTTATGATTTTCGTATATTGTTGAATGATTATGTGTTTAGTGGTAATATTGAGTATACCCATGAGAAAATGATGGTCTAAATGTGAGAATTGGGGTTTCATTGATTAAATGTCCCTAGTGTTGTTTTGAATTGTGAAAACACTCTTGTTGGATTGTTGTGATGATGGAATCTTGCCATATCTAAATTTTGATCATGTTATGAAATGGTTATATGATGTGTGGTTGATAATGGGTTCATGGCAGGGTTGGAATTGGGGTGTTGGTATGTGGTTAGAGGGATCGTTTCAGATACCCCTGTGTGAATTTGTTTTGAACATATTTAAACTCCTATTATTGTGTGTTGGTGTGTATAATTGTGAGTTTGGGGATCAATTGTTCTTGATACTTCTTGAATGTGAAATAGAAGCGTTGTTAATTGTTTTTATCATGATTTGGTCTTTGTGAATTAAGTTTTTACTTGGGTCAACACATTTGAGTAATGGGATTGTTTGTGTGTTTGAGATAGTGTTTAGATCTTGCTTCAATGCTGTTTAATTTTAGTTGGAATGATTTGGGAATTTTGTGGTGAAGGTTTAGGCACTATAGTGCCTATTGTTTCCTGCTACGAGGCCGTCCTATGACTCGTAGGATGTCCTAAGAATCGTGGTGGACCCTCCACAGAACAATAATAACCTATGGTTCCTTACCATTTACCATACAAGACCCACCTATGGGTCGTAGTGACCACTACGAACCATAGAGAGGGACTCATACAACTTATCTTGTGCTTAGATGTATTTTGTTATCTACTACGAGCCCAGGCTACGCTTTGTACCTGCAAATATGCAACTGGTATAGTGTCAAATTACTTTGTGTTTTACTTTTTTTCTCCTTTTTTGTTGCTTCTTTCTTTGTTTTTGTTCTGAGTATGTACGAATATGGTGCTCACTATGGGTTTGCAATGTAATTTTCAGGTCCTATGGCTCCGAATGGTAGAAAAGAAGATATTAAAGCTTTTGGTTGACAGTTGAGAGATGAGCGATAAGATGATGATCAGTCAGAAGGGTCAAACGAGGAGTTGAATTTGCAGATTGACCCTGCAGCAAATGTACCTCTAACAAGGTCTCGGACATCAAGGATCCCAATGGAAGACACTAGTCCCTCCAGTCTAAGGAGGAAGGGATTGAAGATGAGTCAGATGGAAGCTCTTCACGCTTGGAGTCTAGGGTCTATTGAGGCATCACAAGCGCAACATGAGGAAGCTAGGTCACAACCTCCGACAGACCCCTCAATCACCTCCACCGAACCAAGAAACACTAGATGGGGAATTCCACGGATGGATGGCATTTATAACAAAGGGTTGGAGCTAAAGGGACAGGGAAAGCCTGTCCAGCAATTTCACAAGGAGTCGAGGCTAAATGATTCAGGGCTGACTAAGGTGCCAGACTTGGAATCGGAGATTGACTGACATGGTTTGAGGTGGCTATCACAGCAATTGGGCAAGTATGCCCTATATCTACTTCGAGAGTTCTACGACGCCTATACTACTACAATTTTTAGAGATCTCCCCAAGCGGAAAAAAGCCATAGAGCAGCCCAGGTTGTGAAAAGTCTTTGTCTGGGGTTAACTGGTTGATACTTTTGAGGAGACCATCAGGAGGGTTCAGTTTGGGCCGACTTACAAGTTACCACACTCCACCGCAGAGTATGATGATAATATCGAGACGATGAGGTGGGTAGTGAGTGAGAAGAACGTGGACCTGAAAGTCGAGCTACTAAGGTGGATAGCTAGCCAGATTTGTGGAAGAGTTACTGAGCCTACATGGGACACAAACCACCTTGATCCGATCGTGAAGTCTCATCTTTCATTTCCAACTAAGTTTTGGTTGTCCATTATCCATTCACACATCAGGCCTACTATCATAGATAATGTGATCACTCTAGAGAGGGCTATGCTGCTAGCCAGTATCTTAGCTGGCTATGATATAGATTGGGCCCATGTTATGGCGAAACAGATATGCGAGTCACTTATACGGACCCAGACCTCATTTCAATTTCCTATCTTGATACATAGACTATGCAATGACGCTGGAATACGTGTCTCCCTCTACCTGGACCCATATGTAGAGGCCCTGTATACCATGGATCCCATCCTGATTAAGGTTGATGACAATCCGGTGGCCTTACAGCAAGCGGCACCTCCTTCTATTCCAGATCCATTTCCTCCAGAGCCACATACTTAGGAATCGACTCCAACTACCACTAGCTCCACTCCAATTGCACTAGAGCAGCTTCCAACTGTTGATACAGAGGCGATGCCATCCTCAGATGCACCTACACCAGCACCTTCTACTACTTAAGTTGCCTCCGCAGATTATCATCTTATGTCTGCTTTTTCTTTTCAGGTTTTGGTGCATAGGTTAGCAAGGATGGAGCTCCAACTGAGCAGATTGATGAGCTTGATCAAGCCATGGCTTCATTAGACAGTCCATGACTCGAAGAAGTGGGCCAGATCATTCACTATTGATACTGTAGATCGAAGAGTGGCTGCGGTGGATGCTCGGGTCAATGCCTTCGAGGATAGAGTTTAGAGGAGGCTTTAGGGTGCACGACTTGCTGACATAGCTGTCGTGAAGGATGATTTGGCCAAGTTCAAGGTCGTTCTAATGAATACATTAGCAGCCCCGATAGCAATCCCAGAGATGGCACCAGAGGGTGATGATGTGATCAACCTATTTGATGGTTGCCTGCATGCCCACGAGAAGAGGCCCCTGGAGAGTGATAACGCAGCTGTATGCCAAAAGAGACCTAAGATAGCTAACGATGTGGCAGAGCTAGAGGAGCGGATTATCGATGAGGTGGTGCGAGAGTCCTTGGTTATGGAGGCGATGAGGAAGGATCATGAGTAACAGATAGCATAAGGAGGCAGTAGCTCGGGTATAGCTGTAGCCCATACCACCGAGGAGTGTTATTTGTTTGATACTTCTGACCGCCCCCTTCCTTATTAATGCTTTTGGATCCTTTGTTCTCGTTATTGTTTTCTTTAGACAATTTGTTTTGTTATTGCTTTTATGGATGTTTTATTTTGGATGTTTGGTTTTTATCTAATTTGTTGGATGATTGCTTTTGATTTTGGATTTTTAAAGCTTATATATATATATA
>JAPFFP010022883.1:0-16306 GCA_026153255.1 Solanum medicagineum
ACAACTCAAAAAGAATATAAAAAGTTATCCAAAAATATAAAAAGTCACAAGTTTTGAAAAACACATATGTGAGAATATATCTTTGAATGCAAATAAATTTTGCTTCCTAGTTTTTATGATTTGAATAAAAGCACCTTAACAGCTTAGGTTGCATCATAGGTTAGTACTTATATTGATACATGTAGGAAGCTCAAAAGGTAAAAATAATATTAGATATGGCATCATATAATATATAAATTCTAGAAAAGTTTTCTTAGAGACTTTATAGCTTATTAAGATTCAATAGAAAATGACTTACAGTGATACAAGTTTACTGTAATACAATAGATATTATATTGTATTTATATCTAACATAATATTTATTATATTTATTTTTTATTTTATATATAATTATTTAAATATTTTATAATATTTTCAGTTAGTGCAGAGGTAAAATGGTAATTTAATTTTTTACTTTTGGAGCTTCCATATTAATAATATGCAATATAATATATAAGAATATAACAATACATACGTTATCAAGATGAAACTAATCAATTGTTTAATAAATAGGATCTAAACTTGACTTAGAAAATAAAGAAACAATATTGATGTTCTATCAATTACAAACAAATATAACTAACAAAATGCGCAAGCATACTGTTACAAAAGTTCTTGTAAACTTATAGAATGTATGAGGGTGTTCCTAGAGATCTTCAAAATGTAAAAATCATATAGCAACCACTTGCTTTTTATCAAGCTATGACTCACTTCTTCATCATCGTCATCTTGTTCACCATTTTCTTTATCAGTGACAATATTTTTACATGAAACAATCTCTTTTTCATTAATATGTCAATAGATGATATTGTCTACTTCATCTAGTGGGTTGAACCCGTCATATCTAAAAGAAAAACATATTGTCAAATTTCTCAAAGTTTAAATAAACTTCAATGCTTAATTTCATAAACACATTGACCACATGAGAGAATAATAAAGGCTCATGATTCTAAACAAATTCCTTCATTAAATAGGATGATGAGCTGCGAATTTTTGTTTAGCAAAAAAAGTTATGCGTTGCAAATATCTATTTTTTTCATTTGTGTAGATTTCGAACTATTAATATCCAATACATGTCTTAACATGATTTACCTGGTCATTGCATTTTTCATCCAAATTCATGAGGTTGTTCCATATATCATCGAGAAACGTTTTAGTGGCGCACTTGCTATGATAGTAGTATCCATTGCTCTTGTGTTTCTTTGTTATAGATTTTCTCTCCGGGATTGAAGACTCTCTATTTCTTTTCTTGGATTTCATTGCTACATCTCTAACCTTTAAATTTAGTAAGAAAATTCTTGTAGGAATAAGTAATCATCTGGGCACCTTAACATGAGACAAAAAGTTAATGTTGGTTACCTACTAGTTGTATGAAGTTCAATCAATGGAAATAACTTCTTATAGAAATAATTTAAGGCAAAAATATAAAGATATGATCTAATGCGGTTTGACCCTTTCCCCTAACCCAAGTGTTTTGAAAGTGATTATTTTTGTTAGAAGTGATTTTAAAAAAGGTAATATTTAAAAGTAGTAAATACAGATGAGTTTGCATAATCAATTTGACAAAAATAATTTTTTCAACATTAGAACAATATTTGTGCTCAACCAAATTTTCAAAAATTAAGAAACTAACAAAAAAATGTAACTACGGCAAACAAAAGTACTCATTTTTTTCTTGGTAGCTTGACCAAACGCTTCGATTCTCTAATAAATATTTCTTTATTCCTAGAAAAATGACAAAATCACCTATCATTATCAAAGAAACTGGATATAAAGTAATAACTTACCATCGATACTATTATTTCATTGGTTTCATGATGAACTTCTACTTGCAAGTTCTCAAAACCTTGTAAAATATGTCTTCTTACATCCCCAATAGATCGATACATATTGCGTTTGCTCTCATGAAAATAAAACTGTTACCCAAAAAGAATTTTCTTATATTTTCATGTAGTAATTAAATTACAAAGTTATTAAAATCAAGTATTAAAAATTAGAAATGAAAATCAAAAGAATCATGTTTGATAATTTCTAATGCACGCCAAATAAATGGCACGTCAATTTTTTGTTTAAAGGAAGAATCAAAGAGAAAATTAGTGAAACGAAGTTATCACTTTCTTGAAAATGACTATCAACCAATCCAAATTACCAAGTACAGCATACAAAAAAATTCATACATGTTGAAGGTACTTTTAAAAACTTCCTTCTGAACAATAACATAAATGATAAACAGATAAATGTTACTATATCTAAGGAAAGTAGTGAAGCTCGACATTCAAATAAAATAATAAAAGAATTTATCCTTATCGTTTCATATTTTCCATTTTGACTTTGTCTCCTTTCAGCTTCTCGTCCATGTAGCATGTCCTGATATTTGTGATTAAGTCCATATGGATCACTTGCCTCATCTTCATTCTATTGTTTGAGTGCACAACAAAATAACTAAATAGTTTGAATTCGTCATATAATAAACATCCTCTTATAACCTTTATCTATAACAATCATATCTTTTTAGAATCAACTTTTGAATATTATATATTATATATCTTCTATTAATTTTTAGCTCTAATAATTTTCATAAATAAATAGACAAGCGATGTTATGGTAAAAACGTTTAATAATATTAGAGTCTTTTACATAAAAATAATCTTAATAATCAAATGGACTAACCTTTTTTATTTCAATGGCGTAAGGGTTTGTTGCACCTTTAGAAGGTACAATTACGAAGTCAACAAAAGTATTTGATATGACTCTGCTAGTAACTAACTTGTTTGTCCTTTCACCCAAATTTTGGGGTATAGTTCCAACATCGTCATTCTGCACATAAAAAAATATGTTAATATTTTGTTACTATAGATGAAAAAATTTGAGAATCTATAGTTAAATTATTTTTAAATGTAGAGTTGTATCATTTTTCTTACAGAATTTTATTATGTTAACTATCGATTTGATTGTTATTATTTTAAATGTAGAAGGGAACACATATTTCTAATATGATTATAATTAAGATCACTGACTTCAATTTAATATAAAATTTAAGGGAAAGGACATGATATACTCCTTAACATTATAAAGTAGAGTTGGATAGCTTGTTTTAAAAAATGAGTCACATAAACTCCAATCTTTACACAAATGATAAGATATTCCATATTTGGCTGATAGACCTAAAAAAGTAAAAACATAAATAAATTTCTAGTAAGAGAAAATCTGCATAGAATTATATTGACCCTTTCTTGCAATATTCAAGTCTGTATTAATCTAGATATATAACTTAATTTTTCTATATACTTTTTCAAAAAATTATATGCGAAAGAAATCGAAATGCCACCAACATCAAGGGTAAATTAATGTCTTAATTTTTCTAGTGAAGGAAGAAAATTAACAGAAAATTAAAGATAACATAGGAAAACTAATGAACCAAGTATAAGAAAAAAAAAGTAAAATTGAGTTGTAGAAATCTTACTTTTAACGATTCACTTGTTATTGGAGTGGGTGCTAGTATGACAGTTGTGTTGTAGAAATTATTTTGTCTAACCTATAAAATACTACATATAACTTTAATAATTAACAAAGGAAATAAAAGATTAAAAAATAATTTTCTTTTATGTCAATCTCCCATTGTAAATTTTTTTCAACAAATTAATCAAATAATGAGTGTTGTAGAAAGCTCATTAGTTTTCTAAAATTATCAGCAGAAAGCAATTAGCAAAGGAAAAAATAAGTAGATAAATAAAATAAAAATTGGAGAATGATACTGCTCAAATGATTTATGCATCTCAAATAACAAATAAAACAAATTTAATAGAGAAATTCTTTTCAGAAAGAAACATACCGCTATTCGAGCATTACTAATTTTTGACACATAGGGAACTATTTTCCGACATGTGTTCACTTAGTGATATGAGGATTCCATTTGAAGATATAGAGAAATAAAATTTATTCAAGAACAGATCTCAAGAATGATAGACGAAAAGAAATGTGACTTAAGGGGTGAAATATCAAGGTGTATATACAGATAAGTAAATTAATTTTAAATAAAAATATTTTTTGATATGGATGGGGATATAATTAATATGACCAGAAAAGTCGAATGTGCTCTTTGGAAAATATAATAATGGCATTTCCTATATTTGGACATTTTTTAAAAATTAAAATCTGGTCAATTATCATTTATTGCATTAATATGTAGATAATATAACAAATTCTCATAATTCAATTTTGTGCTAATATAATTAATGGATCATCAATAACAAAGTATAAAATAATTATGGATCATTAAATTACAGTTTACTTATTGACCATATTTCAAATTATTAATATTGAACTTTTTAAAGTTGAACAGTAATTACTGATATGTGCTTACTTAAATAAATTACTTTATAGACACTATACCTATTAGACACGTAAATGTAACATTTCGTTTTTTTTAAAGCTAAGACCGAGTCATCCTTCATATTATATAGGATTTTAAATGATGAGTCCTAATTGAGTATAGGTGTTAAAGTTAATTTCTTAGTTTGAAAATAGAATTGGAGATGATCTAAGGTCACACGAACCCTTTAGTACGAAGTTAAACAAAAACTTTCTTAGCGTTTGAGTTTCAATGTAAGATTTTATAAAAGTTAGGCAAACGAAAGACTTGTAGGTTGTATATACATGCTAGGATCAATTTCTAAGTATTTAAAGTATATTAGGTGTGATTTAGAGTCATAAGGGATTTTTTTTACATCAAGCCAAGTCCAAAGAATTGCTAGCAACTAAGTTTTCGTATGAGTCGATAGAAGGGTCAACTTCAACTGACCATATATCCTAAAGTATAATGATTTAGGTGACCCATAATATAGCAAATCGAAGGTATTCGAATTCTCTTTCCAACACATCCAATTTCGCCTTAATCACAGTTTGGAGTAGAAAGTTATTACCATTTTAGTGAAGGGGTGCAGAGCTGTCTGAAGGTCTGTGACAGCTCCGCAGACCAAACATGGACCCTTACTGGATAAGCAATGACGTTACTTTTTCTTTTATTTTGAGGATATTTTTATCCTAAAACCTTTGAGGGTCTATTTAAGTCCCAAAACGCATAAAACATCAGTTCTCATTATCAAAACCCTCTCCCTTCACTCCTAAACATAAACGCTCAAGAAATCATCAAGAAAGTCATCAAGTTAAGATTAGCTTTCAAGATTCATCCTAAAGGTAAGTTATTCTTCATGAATTTCAATCTACCCAACCCGAATTTCTTCATCTATTCTTGAATCTCTAATAGGATTTTAAATCATAACCTAGGGTTTCAAGAAAATGAATTCAAGAATCCGAAGAAAGGATTACTTGACTCTTCTTTTTCAAGAATTATGGTTCTTCATCAAGAACTCTAAAGAGTCTAAGTCAATAGTTCAAGAATCAAAGTGAATTCTTTCAACCAATGTCCTTTCAAGTTCTTTCACTTTAAAAGAACTATCAAGATTGATGATTTTTCCCAAGAAACAGAGTGTTCATCAAACTTTGATGGTAATTTCAGTTTTTCATGTATTTAAGGCTACCCAAAACATGGGTCTGATCTCCCATGTGCCCCCTAATTTTAAAGAATTGAAAGTTGAATATAATGAGACCTGTCTGTAGAAGTTCTTGAAAGTTTTAGCGAAAACTATTTTATTTTATCTATATATGTTCTTGAATGTGTTGATTTCATAATTGAATTACTTGTTTACATAATTTGGAAAGAATGGGTTGTATGAGCGTATAAACCCTGCATGATTGTGTGGCTAATGAGTCCAAGAATGAACCTAGGAATTGTTGTCTAGAGCCTTGATCATATGATTGTACTTGTTGGTTGTGTTTCAAGTCTTGAAGTGAACGAATTGAAGGTTGATGAGAATGAATTGAGAACCTCAAAGAGGTTGAATGTAATCTTAAAGAAATATTCCCAACTTCTTGAGTTAATGACTGAATAATGAACTAATGTTTTTGTCCGAAGGAGACTAAATGATGACAAAGGATGAATATTAACGTTTATGAGCACGTTGAGTCTATGGGAGAAGTATCGAGTATCGAAATGGGTAATAGTGAGTCCCACTCGCACTCATAACTACGTGGCTAGCATAGGTGAGGATTGACCATGAGCAACGGATGTTTCCTCAGTCCCAAAATAGGGCTTAATGTTATTTCTACTTTAGATCCAATAACATAAGCATTCTATCCCGGCAAGGTACTGGGCGCATGCCACAACAACATTGCTTCATTGTACCATCACTGGCTCATAGGTGACGGGTGTAGGTCTGAGAAACACCCATATAGGATTCCCTCTTGATAGTACTCTTATGTTGCTATGATTGCATGAGTCTTAACGAATGTTAAATAAAGAAATCTCTATTCCTTGTTCTGAAATGAGTTGAATGCTTAATGAACTGATGTTTCCATGTACCTTGCTTATCTCGCTTACTTTTAGCCCATTTACATACCGTACATTTCATAATTGACGCCATTTCGTGCTGCATCATTTCATGATGCAAATTCAGTAGACAAAGGACTTCAGCAGATGATTTGTTGAGGTTCATGAACTTTCAGCCCAGAGACTTGGTGAGTCCTCCCCTGAATTCAGAGGATTTCTTTATTTCATTTTTTTACATTTGAGTTATTTTGAGTTTGTTGTAGCCATGGCCTGTCATAGTACCTTCCTAGACGGTAGGAATAGAGGCTTCATAGACATAGAAAGATGATGTACTATTGTTGGGGTCCTTCCCCTTTCTAAACTAAGTTTCTTTAATCCTATTTCATGTGATGGACATAAATGACTAGTCTTGTGGCCTATGGCCTGTATTTCTTGATGAGGATGCGATAGAATACTGTTGTACGCTATTATTTATTATGTTGTCCTCCACTAATTCATTGATTGAATGAATGTGATTAGGCCAGGTGGTTCGCTTAGGGACTAGCAATAGTCTCAAAGTGTCAGTTATGCCCAGGGTACCCTCCGGGGGCGTGACAAACTTTGTATCAGAGCACAGAGTTTAAGTGTCCTAGGGAGTCTATGAAGCCGTGTCTAGTAGAGTCTTGTTTATGGGTATGTTGTGCACCACACTTCATAAGCAGGAGGCTATAGGACATTAGGAAAAGTTTCCCTTCTTTCATATTCTGATTCGTATGGTAGAGTTACTCTATAGAAAACCCTCTTTTAATTAGTGTGTTACACGTTTACACGATTGTGATCATGCTTCCAAAAAGAGCTGATGAAGGAAGGAAAAGATAGTGAGAGTGATAGTTGATTGAGGCTTGTAGTTAAAGTTATGTACCCACTATGTATGTAATGGGGTGATGAGTCGATTGCCATTAGTTTGATGAAAGATTCGTAAGTATCCCATGATTTTCATGATGAGGTATAGAGGAAGAATTATTGTTAGAATATGGTAAAGTGTGCTCAAACCAAAAGGAAGTTTATGTTGATGTGTTGTAGTATTCATACTATTGAGGGTGAAATGTAGATGTTGAATAGGGAAAAAAGTGCTTTCAATGTGATAGATCAAAATTAGGCTTATGATTTTTTCAAAGGAGAGCTCAGTGAAATTCATAGAGTTATAAGCTTAGCCAGAAAAATAGGTATAGTGAATGGGTGAGTAGTACATGAGTTGTGAAGAAGGGATGTGTTGATCAATTACTTGTTATGAAATTTTAGTAGGATTATGTTCCCTAAATTTTTACCTAGCAGTCGTAAGTTTGCATTAGAGAGGTTTGTGATAGATGCATATGTTAGTGCTAGACCCTAAGCTTGAATGTTGAGGAGTAGTGTGAAAGAGGAGATAGTATTGTGAGAGTGATAGTCTTAGTTGGAGATTTCTTCTAATAGGCTTGCCATAGTGTATGAAGACGCTAATTTATAAGGAAAGTGATGCGATGGGTAAGGTACAAGTGCCCCTTAGGTGAGGCTAGTGAAACGAGGATAACTCAATAGATAAGAAGAGGCTTAAGATATGTATCCATGATTGTGTAAAGATGTGTGAAGCTCTAAGTTATGGCGGCTATAGCGATCTAGATACTATATTTAAGTTGTTGATGGGAGTAGGTTGATGTAGGTAACCTTGGTCGTCACGAGTAGCTAAGTCGATTGGGGCTTATGGATAAATGATGATGAGTTTTCCATGATAGTCTCTGTCTTATACAAATGAGTTACGGGGGCACAGGAGTTGGGAGTCCGTAGGCAAAAAGAGGACGTTAGATTGTAAGAGTTGTGGGAAGAGGTTATGTACGCCGTATGAATAGCAAATATAGAGAGATTTCCATAGAGATAAGAGGAAGCTGAAAGTGGTATCTTTGAAGAGAGTCTTAATGGCTAATTTATTTATGTGACTATAGAATGATAGAAGAGTTTAAGATGCCTATTCTTGTGAATAGTGATTCCTCGATCATGTGATGGTACATGCTTATAGCCTAGTAGATGGAATTGATTTGCAATACTTGAGAGATGACTCTTGAGCTAAAGGGGAGATGTTAATGTGATAGATCGAAGTAGATCTTGAGTGTTTGATAGTGATAGGTTAATTTGGATGAGGCATTAATGTTTTCCAGTGCGTATATTCCTTATACTTCAGTGAAGATGATACTCTATTCCCATCTGGTATATAATTGCCATACCCATGGCCTAGTCTGATATACCACTTGTTGATTGTTATTCATGTTGAATTGTGAGGATGAAAAACAATGAATTTATTCATTAACATTGATCTTACCCTACGGATCTAAGAGTTTTCAATCCTATGTTGAATGAGATGTGACTTGTGTTTTACACTATGTATAGTTCTGTGAAATCAGAATGAGTCTTAATAGATGAGGGAGATTATACTTAATTATGAATGTCCTGAGATAAGATTCCTCGATTGAGTCGTGCTAATGATCGTTCGTTCCAAGTTCTTTGAGTGATCCTGCCTTCCCATGTCTTGATAGAAATGTTGATGATAGTAGAGGAGTGATAGCTGATGTAAGAGAGTGAGAGTTTTTCATTCTGATGCTATCTTACGCATGCACTAACCTTCGGCTTGTTATGCCATTGTTGATGGTAGGATGTAGAGATGACGAGTTCCCGTTGGTCCAGATAGTGATGTTGATAGTAGTAGACGGATAATGAGGGTAGATAAGGAGGAGTGAATGTATCCTTATTGTGACGTTGGTGTTGTACTTGTGTCATGTAGGGGTAGAGATAGGGAGGAGAAGAGAGATGAGACTTTATTATGTGCAATAGATAGGTAAGAGTATGTTGGTGTGTATTTGAGTGGGAGCTCATTGAATGGTGGAGTAGAAGTGCTAAGGCAGCTTGAAAATTCTAAGACAGAGTTGAAGTAGTTAGAATGATAGGCTTAAATGTGTGGTTATTGTTATGCGAGTATTGATGGCAGACTATTGAAGACTTCATGATAGTGAAGTAGTGAAGAGCAATAGTGATCTTTTAATGAAAAAACCCTTTGGAAGTACAGGTCTAAGTATTGAGGATTAGCTTTGTATGACTATGATCATCTTAAGGGTAGCACCTTAAGGCTCAGAAGTAGGCTTGAATGGAATAAGAGGATGTGGATAGGTAGAGAGTTGAATAGGAGCTATAAGCTTCAGTTGATAGAGTAGAGTGTCATGAAGAGGAGCACAATTGAACATCAGGTGCTAAGCTTAGGAGTTGTACATAGAGTCTTATGTATGGATGTTCCCATTCTCGATTAGAGTTGATGCTTTCCTTCCTGAGTTTGAAGGACTAATTGTCGAAGTATTTAAACAATTCGAATTGATTAAGTTTTGACGTTCCATTCATGCTTGATAGTGAAAATGTCTAAAAGAGTATCTCTACTCTTGATCTGAATTGATTTGTTCATTCTGAGTGACTTGCGACTGTCCAGATTGGTTGATTGAGTATTGAAAGGAGTCTTGATCGTTATTCGTGCCTGATGATAAGAATGTTATAGGTAATGCCCTCACCCTTAACTAAATTGATTGTCTTTTTCTTCAGTGGGTTGTCTATTTTTGAGTCTGAATAGAGACTGTTAATAGTGATGAGGAGTCGAAAGTTTGATTGACAGATAGGAGTGTCAAGATGAATTCTGACTCTATTCATGCCTAGATATCCACCTTTACTCATCATTCGAGGACGTCTGATCCCAACGGGGAGATAATGTAACACCTCAATTTTTTTTAAAGCTAAGACTGAGTCATCCTTCATATGACTTAGGATTTTAATTGATGATTCCTAATTTAGTATAGGTGTTAAAGTCAATTTTCTAGTTTGAAAATAGAATTGGAGATGATCTAAGGTCACACGAACCCTTTAGTACGAAGTTAAGCTAAAAACTTTCTTAGAGTTTGAGTTTCAATGTAAGATCTTATAAAAGCTAGGCTAACCAATGACTTGTAGGTTGTTTATACATTCTATGATCAATTTCTAAGTATTTAAAATATATTAGGTGTGATTTAGAGTCATAAGGGATTTTTTTACATCAAGCTAAGTCCAAAGAATTGCTAGCAACTAAGTTTTCGTTTGAGTTGATAGAAGGGTCAACTTCAAATGACCATATAACCTAAAGTACAATGGATTAGGTGACCTGTAATATATCAAATCAAAGAAATTTGAATTATCTTTCCAACACATCCAATTTTTCTTTAATCAAAGTTCGGAATAGAAAGTTATGACTATTTTAGTGAAGTGGTGCAGAGTTGTCTGAAGGTCTGCGACAGCTCTGCGTCGCGGACCAAACGCGGACCCTTACTGGATAAGCAATGATGTTTTTTTCCTTTTATTTTGTCAATACTTTTATCCTAAAACCTGTGGGTGTCTATTTAAGTCCCAAAATGCATAAAACATCAGTTCTCAAAATCAAAATTTTCTCCCTTCACTCCTAAACATAAACACTCAAGAAGTCATCAAGAAAGTCATCAAGTTAGGATTAGCTTTCAAGATTCATCCCAAAGGTAAGTTATTCTTCATGAATTTCAATCTACCCACTAAAATTTCTTCATCTATTCATGAATCTCTACTAGAAATTTAAATCATAACCTAGGGTTTCAACAAAATAAATTCAAGAATCCCAAGAAAGGATTTCTTGACTCTTCTTCTTCAAGAATTACGGTTCTTCATCGAGAACTCTAATGAGTCTAAGTCAAGAATCAAAGAGAGTTCTTTCAACCAATGTCCTTCCAAGTTCTTTCATTTTAAAAGAACTACCAAGATTGATAATTTTCCCCGAGAAAGCGAGTATTCATCAAACTTCGATGGTAATATCAACTTTTCAAGTACTTAAGGCTACCCAAAGCATGGGGTTGTTCTCTCATCTGCCCCATAATTTTGGAGAACTGAAAGTTGAAGATAATGAGACCTGTCTATATAAATTCTTGAAAGTTATAGGGGAAACGATTTCATTTTATCTATATATGTTCTTGAATGTGATGATTTCATAATTAAATTACTTGTTTACATGATTTAGAACGAATGTGTTGTATGAGCATATAAACCCTGCATGATTGTGTGGCTAATGAGTCCAAGAATGAACCTAGAAATTGTTGTCTAGAGCCCTGATCACATGATTGTACTTGTTGGTTGTGGTCCAGGTCTTGAATTGAACGAATTGAAGGTTGATGATAATGAATTGAGAACCTCAAAGAGGTTGAATGTAATCTTAAAGAAATATTCCCAACTCCTTGAGTTAATGACTGAATAATGAACAAATGTTTTATTTCGAAGGAGACTAAATGATGACAAAGGATGAATATTAATGTTTATGAGCACGTTGAGCCTATGGGAGAAGTATCGAGTACCAAAATGGGTAAGAGTGAGTCTGACTCACACTTATAACTACGTGGCCAACATAGGTGAGGATTGACCGTGAGCAACGGATGTTTCCCAACTCCCAAAATAGGACTTAATGTTATTTCTACTTTGGATCCAATAACGTACGCCTTCTACCCCATTAAAGTACTAGGCGTATGCTGCAATGACATCACTTTGTTGTACCATCACTGGCTCATAGGTGATGGGCGTAGGTCCGAGAAACTACCATATAGGATTCCCTCTTGATAGTACTCTTATATTGATGTGATTGCATGAGTCTTAACGAATGTTAAATGAAGAAATATCTATTCCTTGTTCTGAAATGAGATGAATCCTTAATGAACTGATGTCTCCATGTACCTTGCTTATCTCGCTTACTTTCAGCCCATTTATATATCGAACATTCCATGTACTAATGCCATTTGGCATTGCATCGTTTCGTGATGCAGATTCAGTAGACAGAGGGCTTCAACAGATGATTCGTTAAGGTTCACGAACTTTCAGCCCAGAGACTTGGTGAGTACATCCCTGCATTCGAATGTCTTTGTTTCATTTTCTTACATTTCAAGTTATTCTAAGTTTGTGGTAGCCATGGCCTATCATGGTACTTTCATAGATGGTAGGAATAGAGGGTTCATAGACATACAGAGATGATGTACTAATGTTGGGCTCCATCCCCTTTCTAAATTGAGTTTCTTTAATCCTATTTCATGTGATGGACGTAAATGACTAGTCTTGTGGCCTATGGCCTGTATTTCTTGATGAGGATGTGATAGAATAGAGTTGTCTGCTATTATGTATTGTGATGTCTTCCGCTAACTCATTGATTGAAAATGAATGTGATGAGGCCAAGTGGTTCGCTTAGGGACTAGCAATAGTCTCTAAGTGCAAGTTACACCCAAGGTACCCCCCCGGAGCATGACAGTAAACTCGTATGTGATTTATAGGTTAATACATTGTAACAACTAATATCTTGAGATAAGAAGTCTCACATCGGTAAAACATATGAGAGATGTTGGGTATATAAGTAAGCAAACCTTACCTACTAGTGACGTGTTTTAAAGTCATGAGGTCCTAGGCCCAAAGCGAACAATATAACTAACGAGTTGGGTTTTTATAGATAGTATCAAAGTCACTATTGTGTTAGCCTTGTCAAATTAGGCTAGAGTCCACCTGAGTTTCGGCAAATCCTAATGAGGAGGGGCAAACCTCAATGCTAGGTCTAGGTGAATTCCATGCGATGGGGGAAACCTCAGTGAGGACGTTGAGTCCATAGAGGGGGTGTATGTAACAACCTATCTTAAGATGAGAAGTCCACATCGGCAAAATACAGGAAAAATGTTAGATATATAAGTAAGCAGATCTTACCTGCTGGTGACGCATTTTAAAGTCATGAGGGGCTAGGCCCAAAGCAGACAATATTACTAGCGAGTTGGGTTGTTACATACATACTATTTGAGTTGCACTTCACATGTTGAACTTCACATAATGTAAGGTTACTAATTATTAGATATATTTATGTAACTTTTGTAATAGTAGAAAACTTATAATTTCTAACAAATTTTCTTGATGCATAAGGAATGCAAAAATCATTATATAATAAGCTAGTGTATCACCAAAGATAGTAAACAAAGATACATATTATCCATAAGGATTAGTTCAAGCAAGTTAAATTAAGTCTTGGTGTAGCACTGTTCAGGAGAATTTATCTACTATATTGAGATGGTTATAAACCACAAGTGATCGACTAGAATTAATTATTGAAACTTTGAGAGTTAAACAACAATACTTACATCATGACTCGAGAGGGTACCCTAGGAGTGGATGATACTCTTAAACCATTGCTTGTCTCCAAGAGAACAACTTAGTCTAATTACTTATTTATTCATCAGTGGAAGACTTAGATGACAATAGAGAATACTTATGTGGGCTCTTAACGTTAACATTTTAGAAAGAAATTGTCACGACCCAACTTTTCAAGTCATGATGGTGCTTTTTAGATCCCGCCTAAGGCAAGCCAACCCAACCAAAGGTACCTGCCTTAAATCACTAACCATGGCAATACCAGCAAGTACTAATAACACAACCACAACCTACACAGAATATGGAAGTCATCTGCATGGAGCTACTATTGACTCAAGCACACACTCACATGTATACATAATAATAGTTATAATAACAATATACATAACCAAGAGAAACTCCTACATAACAAGTAACAACTATAGAGTAAAAGACCAACGTTTGAATACAATAGACGACCGTCAAACAGAAGGATACTGCAAAATGTCCAGACCTGCTAATGCTCACCAAAGTCTCCTGAATCGTCCATAAGCCTCTACTCAGCAATCGCAGCTAGTACCTGGACAAGCACCATAGGAAGATGCATAATGTATGGGTGAGTATCGGTAACAGGAACCTAGTAGGCATCATCAGCGGATAGAGTGAAATACAGTAAATATAGTATGCCAAAATATATTGGTAAAATAGTAGGGCGAGTACCTAGAAATGTACCTGGTTGGTTCAATGGACTGGGTAAGAGAAATTGAATAAGTATGTGATAATAGAGAATACTACACCTACTAGGAAAGGGCTATTGTATAATATAAACATCCTTAAGAATATAATTAAAATATGTAATGACCCGGGTATTGTACAACTTCATTGAAACTTGAGGATTTCATTTTTGGACAAAATTTAGACCAAGTGTCGTCTCAAGGAGGACTACACGGTCGTGTGAGGTCACACGAACTGTGTGGCCTCCAGTGGTGCGACATTTGGCCTTAAATTTGGGTGTTTGGCATTAGTGTAGAATTTTAAGCTAAGGCACATCACACTTGGACCCCACACGGGTCGTGTGACACCTTATGAATTGTGCAGAGGGCCGTGTGGATGGACTTAAGCATGAAATGACAATATTTAGCCTAAGTGTGGTCACACGACTCGTGTGACTTGATATAGGCCGTATGTCCAACCGTCGAGCCTCTGAGGTGGAAACTTTTCTAAGTGTTGCTTCAATCTTGGTGAGGAAGATTTTATTTTTGTTAAGGTTGGTTCCATAGGCTGTGTACGGACCATGTGAAGCCACACGGCTCATGTGGCTCAACCATATGGCTCACTTTTGGCTCAAAATCATTCTAAGTATGGGATCTTCAAGCTCAAGCTATGTTCACTCTCAAGCCTTCAGTTCAAGCTTATTTATATTGTTTAAGGCCATCATGGTTCTCCAACATCAAGCCAAGTTCAAAGGAATTCCATTGGCTAAATTTTTCAAAAGTACCGATAGAAGGGTCAACTTTAAATGGTCATATCTCTTATCTTAAAAGGAAAGGAGTGTCCCACAACCTAGAAAATTTAAGTTCCTTGAATTATCTTTCCAACACATTTGGTTTCACCTCATTTAGAGTTCGGATAAAAAAGTTATGCCCGTTTTGGTAAAGCCCGTCTGTGTAGAGTTTTCTGATATATTCCAAGTGTTGCTATACGGATGAGGTTCACTGTCCATAAAACCTTGTACGGACTGTGATATCTCCTCATGGACCCCTGCAAGGAGTGTGATTTTTGCTTCATTAATGGTCTTTTTGTAATTGTGGCTCTTCCTAAGGGTTTATGACTTCCTATGCTATCTTAAGACTTCCTAAAGACGTAAACCCTATTCCTAAAATTCAAATTCACTCCTCATATTTGAAACACACTCTCAAACTCCTCTCAAGAACTCTTGTGGAAATTCAAGCTTGGGATGAAGACTAACACAATTCTTCTTCAAGTTTGTCTTGGGATTTCTTCATTGGGTCTAGGTATGTGAGTTTTGATCCTTGATTCCTTTTAGTCAAGGAGACCTAAACATTTTCAAGTAATTTCATGAGTTCTTAGCTTACTTTAGATTGGGGTTTTAAATATTGTGATTCCTTAAATTCAAATAATGTACGGTTTATATTTATATTTACTGTTTTTAAGTTGATTATAACTATAATATGATGAATTACATTGAGTTTAGAAAATTATAAATATGCATGTCCCTTTTCAAGGCTTGTTTATGCATGGTAGTTTATCTTATGATTTGAAATATGAATTTAATTATGTTTCACTTGAATTTTATATTATATTGATGATTTTAGATTAAATCTCAACTACCCATGTTATTCTCACATCATTCATGGCATATGCATTATAAACATTAGAAATTTTAGAAATTATGAAGTGGGTTAAGCCCAATTATGTATTATGATATGATTTTGATAGGATATTGGTTATGACAAGAATGTGATCACATACATATCTATGATTATGGCTCTTTGAGCATTTTGGGTGCTTGCACCATTCCGTATATGTGATTGAGCTATTCCTATACATGAGTATTATGACTATAAGCTATGTTTTTGGTATTTGAGCCTAAGTATGGATTATTATGAATGGTGTTTGGCTTTTAAGCCCAATTGTGCATTGAAATGATTTGGTAAGACTTGCATCTCT
>JAPFFP010022891.1:0-16304 GCA_026153255.1 Solanum medicagineum
TTCTGAGTCATGTTGCATTCCAAACAAATTCATTATACCTATAGCATATTCTAATAAACTATTCAACCATTTATATATACACAATAATTAAATTAAATTTTTTATCAAAATAATACCTCGATTTTTAATTTTCAATTATGCTAGGAGATGGAGGGGTAGGTGCTATTTCGATTGCTGGAGGCGGCGAATATTGAAAACTTAAAATTTCAAGTACAATTAAAGCACATTATATACAAGTACAAAATTAAATCTAAGTTCAGCTTAAAAAAAATCCTAAAGTTCAATTTTTATATTATATTCAACTTTAAAGGTCACAACTTAAAATTCAAATTTCAATTTTAATCTAAGTTCAAGTTAAGCGCTACTAAAGTCATAGTCTTAACAAATCTTAAATTAAAGTTCAAGTTCTACATTATATACAAGTACAAAACTCACAAATAAAGTTCAACTTATAAAATCGTATAAATTCAAGTTCCGATGAAATTAAATATAGGTTCTACTTAAATAAAAAAATACTAAACTTCAAAAATAAGAAATCCAAATTAAAGTTCAAGTTTTATATTACATTCAACTACAAAGTTCACATCTCATTAAAATATTCAAGTTCCCCAAATTAAATCTATCTTAAAGTTAAATACTACTAAAGTTCAACTTAAGTACGAATACTATAGTTCAATTTTTAAATATATCTAATCAAAATTACAACTTGAAATTCAAACTAAGTTTAAAATCCCAAAGTTCAAGTTCAAAATTAAATCTAAGTTCTACTTAAAAACTACTTTTTATTCTAACTTCAACAATAAGTCAATTCAATTCCTACATTCTAACTTCAACAACAATTTATTCTAACTTCAGCAATAATATTTCTAACTTCAACAACGTAACAATCCTAAAATTCAATTCCAAGATTCTAACTTCAACAACAATTCTAACTTCATTTCAATTCCAACATTCTAATTAACTTCAATAACAATTCAATTCCAACTAAAAATACCTAATTTGCAATCTCATTCAAAAATTCCCAAAGTAAATTTCACTTTAAATCTGACTTGAAGCTAAACACTACTAAAGTTCAACTTAAGTACAAATAATTTTGTTCATATTTTAAATATATCGAATCAAAATCACAACTTGAAATTCAAACTAAGTTCTAAAATCACAAAGTTCAAGTTCAAAATTATATCTAAGTTCTACTTAAAAACTACTATTTATTCTAACTTCAACAACAATTCTAACTTCAACAATAATTCAATTTAATTCCTACATTCTAACTTCAACAACAATTCATTCTAACTTCAATAACAATTTAATTCAATTCCAACATCTAACTTCAACAACAATATTTCTAACTTCAACAACATAACAATCCTAAAATTCAATTCCAATATTCTAACTTCAACAACAATTCTAACTTCAATTCAATTCCAACATTCTAATTAACTTCAACAATAATTCAATTCCAACTAAAAATACCTAATTTGCAATCTCATTCAAAAAAGCTCCAAATTGATGTCTACTATAAGATAATAACTATACTTTGTTACAAACTAATTCCAACAACTAAATCACATTAACTTTAAACTAGTTTTAAACTAAACCTACTAACAACACATTTGAATTTATTTCAACAACTAAACCACATCTAAATTAACCAAACTCATTTGAACTTATTTCAATAACTAAACCACAATAATGCTAAATTAGTTCCAAACTAATTCTAAATCGAAGTATATTACAAGCTAATTCTAAATCGAAGTATCTTACAAGACTATAACTATACTTTGTTACAACCTAATTCCAATAACTAAATCACATTAACTCTAAACTAGTTTTTAATCTACTGACTAAATCATATTATTTTTAAAAAAACAAATCAAACTACATTTGAACTTATTTCAACAGCTAAACCACATTAATGCTAAACTAGTTCCAAATTAATTCTAACAACTAAACCAAAGTCTATTACAAGACAACAACTATACTTTGTTACAAGATAATTCCAACAACTAAATAACACTAACTCCAAACTAGTTTTAAACTAAATCCCTTAAAGTAAATCACATCATTTTAAAAAATAAATCAAATCAAATTTTAATTAAACTACATTTGAACTTGTTTCAACAACTAACCCGCAGTAATACTAAATTAATTCCAAACTAATTCCAACAACTAAATTGAAGTACTTTTTTGTAAGAAAAAAATGAAAAATATAAATAAATTATATTAATGATTCAAGAATCTCGATAAGAGCAAAGTCGAAAATTAATTTTTACCCAACAAAAATATATCAAAATTTTCAACCTGGTAGGGTCAATAAGAAAATTATTAAGACCTATAGAGCAATTGATGATCAATTGGTGAAAAGATAACCTCATCTCTTTTCTTTTGTATAGAATCGACATTTTTCTCCACCTGCTCAATAAAATGTTTTACTACACAGTATAGACTTTGAATGGTCTTTGACAAACAAAACTTTTTGTAAGGACCCAGAATTTTCAAGCTTATGTATATTGTTTAAGGCTGTCATGGGCTCCTACGAAAAGCCAAGTTCAAAAGGATTTTCATTGGCTAAGTTCGACACAAGTACCGGTAGAAGGGTCAAATTTAAACAGGAAAAACTTTTAGCACAATTGGAACTGATTGGACCATAACATGTCAAATGAAAGACCTTTGAGTTAGCTTTCCAACACACTTTGTTTGACCTCATTTTGATTTCGGATGAAGGAGCTACGACCATTTTCGTAAGACCCTCCCATGTAGTGAAGCCCCACGGGCACCTATACGGGCAGTGATGTCTTGTACGGATCGTGTGAGGTGTCTTGAGTTGGAAAAGGTCATTTATGGCCTAAGTCATGGGGCATGACAAGTGGCACAGGCCCTGAGGCTTGCCACTGGTCGTCTGGCTGGTCATGGGGTGAGTACAAGAGAGGAATAGTGGGCGTTTGGGGGAGTTTTTCATGCTAAGTGTTGTGCCACGCTCCTCACCACGACCCGTGGCATGGGGAAAGACCCGTTGTCTGTGGCGTGGAGCCTAGGCAACATTTTCCAGCACCAAGTATGGTGCCACGAGTCTCCACACGAGCCGTGACGCTCCATACTACCCGTGGAGGCCTCCGTGGTCATGACGAGAAGTCTTGTTCCAATCGATTTCCAACTTCAATTTTTGGACTAAGTACCTTGTCACGGACACTCCACATAACCCATGGAGTGCCACAAGACCCGTGGTACCTTCCGTGGAGCAACACTTTGCCAAAATTTCAATTTGTTCACTAATGGCATTTTCGTAAATGCTAATTACTCAAATGCTCTTTTTAGACTTCCAATGCTATCTTAACCTTCCTAAAAGACCTAAACAATATTCCAAAGGATAAAACTCACTACTCTCATCTCAATCACACTCTCAAATCCTCTCAAGAACCTTCATTAAGCTCCAATTCAATTTCAAGGAAGCCCAAGAACAAGTTTAGATTCCAAGACGCACTTCCAAGCTTCCATTCTTCCCAAACTCAATTCCAAAGAACTCAAGATCTAAGTCATGTGGGTTGATACTTGACTTTCTTTCAATCAAGGAGACCCAAAATTATTTTTATGTAATCTCATGGATTTTTAGTTACTTGAAATTCGGGGTTTTGAAGATTATGAATCCTAAAATTCTAATTTATGCATAGGTAGTGTCTATTTGATGATTTTAAAGTGATCTAAACTATTACATGAGGATTTTCTTTTGGTTTTATGGAATTTCAAGTATGAATGTCCTCTTTAAAACTTCTAAATGCGTGGGTGATTATAATATGAATTTAAACGTGGATTTAATTATGTTTCCAATTGAATTTCATATTATATTGTTGATTTTTGTTTGAACCCTAATTACTCATGCCATTCTCTCATCGTCCATAGCATATGCATTCATGTACATGGATCATTTTGAGAAATTATGTTATTGGTTAATCCAAATTATGTTCTATGATATGAGTTTTGATAAATGTTGGTTATGGAAATATTGTGATCACATATATGTCTTTGACTTTGTCTCTTTGAGCATTTTGGGAGCTTGCACCATTTTGTATATGAATTGGCTATTCCTATGCATGAGTATATAGACTATGAAATTATATTTTGGCCTTTAAGCCTCAGAATGCATTGAAATGGTTTCAAAAATGATTTACGTTGTTTGAAAGTATGTATGTGTTTGTGTGTGTGTGTGTGTGTGTGTGTGTGTGTGTATATATATATATATATATATATATATTCTTATGGGGTGACGACTTAGCACCTATGGATTGGGGGCGCTAGGGCTATCCCCAAGGGCCCTCTCCCTTTCCTTGAACTATGTGCCTAGCATAGGTTTCCGATCCAAAGAGGGAGTTGTCCCATAAGGAAGGTTACTTCATACGAAGAGGGAGTTATCCCATAAGGTGAAGTATGGTCTACCCTTGGCAAGTAGATCACATCTTTATCGATGAGGGTATTTCATCGGGATTCCAAGATAGCCCACTTGGTCTTACTTATATCGGTTGAGGTCACATCTCCAATATATATATAAATGAGTGAATCTTTTATATTTCATGCATCATGACTTTCATAGCATCTCGTTATATTACATTCTTTGATTGTCAACTCTTTCGATATTTTGTGCCTTGTCATTTAACGTTGATATGTAGGTTTTGGTATGTTACATTCATTGTACCCTACATACTTAGTACATTCAAATGTACTAATGCTTACTCTATACCTACATGATGTTACCATAGGAATCGGAGCCCTTATTGATTCTCCTCGTGGCTAGACGGATTGTTCAAGTTAGTTTTTGGTGAGTCCTCATGTCCGGGAACAATATCTATCTTCTTTCATGCTTATGCAGACTATATCTTGTATATTTTGAAATACTAATGACTATGAGGGTGATCCCGGTTGTTGATAGTGGCCCCCGTTAAGTTCTTTGTGTAGAGGTGTTATTGGACAAGTTATGTATTACGCTTGAGCTTTGACTCATTTATGTTATTCAAGTGTTTAACTATTTACCTTAGATCTGATTCCCCTTGTTTATGCTTATCTCTTGTTGTCATTTTAATTGCTTTTGCGACCAAGGATGTGTAATAATATGCTATGAGGCTTGTTTGGGGTTCCTTCGGGTCCCCATTCGCTGGTCAGATCTAGGCCTTAGGTTTGGGGCGTGACACTTTTTCAGATGGGTAAGTGGAACAGTAAGTAGGGAACAAAAACTGAAATCAAACCAAATTTGGGTGTTTACCAAGCATTTCATCCATTTACTTTGAGTGGCGTTTTGAGCGGCAGTTTGGATGGTGAAGGGGGTGGCAAATCTGGTAGGAAAAGGAGGAGAGAAAGTGGCGACGGGGATCGACAGGTTTGGGGGTTCTTAGGGTGGTGCGCCAGTTGGGTTTTTTGGGTAGTGCGTCGATGGGGTTTTGGGGTTTCCTGGCAAGGTTGAGGAAGGGAAGAGGGAGAAGAGGAGAGGAAAAGAGAGGGGCGCCAGTGGCGTGATGGCGGCGACGGGACGGAGAAGAAGTAGGACGGGAATGACTCGTGGGTGGTCACTGGCAGAGCAATGATTTGGAGGAGATGGAGAGTGGCGGCCATGGTGGTCAAAAGGTGAAGAGTGAAAAATGGAGAAAAATAAGGGTTTTGGGTATTAGGAATAAGAAATGAAAATAATGAGAGGAATTATTTTGGACATTCCAAATAATTTTTTAAAAAAATTATCATTTTAATAAAGATAGTGAAGGATGGGGTCGCCTTTTCGGTCACAATATATTTCTTAAAAAATAATTATTTTAATAAATATAGCGACAAACGGGGTCGCCTTGTCCGTTGTAATTTTTAAAAATTTAAAAAATAATTAAAAAAATTGCGACTGACGGCGTCGGTTTGCTATTAAATAATTATATGCTAAATAAAAATTCATTGGCAAAAAATTTCGCTAAGAAATGTAATGGACATGTAGACGCTATCCGTCGCATTTTATTATCAAATATTAAAAAAAATAAAAATCATATATAAAAGCAACGGACTGCGTCCTTTAGTCCGTCGCTTTTTGGAGTGACGCAATCCGTCGCTTTTTTGTCAGTCACTTTTTGGCAGGTTTTTAGTAGTGAACTGTTCAAAGAACCAAGTCCAAGAAGCATCATTTTTCAAATTGACTATAGCATACACAAGAGGAAGTATATGACCTGTGGTATTATAAAAAAAAATAATTTAAGCAGCATAATACATTCTATAAATCAACTCATACATAAATTATATACCGTACTTAAACCATAAGAACATATAAATTGTATAAATTAATAAAATATAAATAATATACTATATTTATACAATAACGTTATGCATTTTTCGTACCTCCTGGGTCTATTGTGCTTGCAATCAGAATAGTCCTACGATATGCACTTCTCAAGGCTGCCCCATCAACAACTACTATTGGCCTGCAATGCTCCCAATCTCTGATAGATGCCTCTAATGCAATAAAAGCAGATTAAAACCTATCATCCTCCTTTCTCTTTAGGCTTATAATAGATTCAGGGTAAGTTTCCTTCAATATATATAAATAACCCGCAATTGCGCATATGATTCTGCAGTATCTCCTCTCAAAAATCTTTAACGCTTTTTCCTTAGCCCTACAGACCTGCATGTATGTCAAATTTATACTATGCATCTTCAACATAGCCGCCACAATATCTTTAGAAGTGTAAATTATCTTTAGATCAACAAATATATCCAATATAATAATAGCCACCACATCCATTATCCTTTGTCATCTTGCATAAATCTTATCCCTTATGAAACATGTGTGATTACCACAAAATTATCGTATTTTGAAAAGTCCTGATTGGTTCACTCTTGAAGCATTCGTTATCCTTGAACAATTTTTTGAAGGACACGTCAGGTAATAAATGTTCATCATGATCTGAATTAATATACATATTATATATAATATACAAAAAAAGCATAGAAATAATTAGGATATTACCAGGAAAAACTAGTCCGCTCTACGGGGAATCAAAATTTGTGAACCACTGCATAATGACTCATCACCTCAACAACAGTTTTTTTAATTTTGATACACAAGTTTCACTTCAATAATCAAATTCAATGCATATGAGATTATATCAGATTCTCCAATAGCTAATGCATCAACATCTTCAATTGTATTCAGTCCAATCAACCGTACTACACCAGTGGGGTACAAAATTGGCATATTTGATGCTAGTCCAACCAAATTCTCAAGTTATTCTATAATTACACTACACTCCATAGAATCAACCTCACCACTATTCATTGTAACGCTCAAAGGATATTTTACAAAAAAAAAAAATCAACGGACGCCCTTTTTCTATCCAAGTACATGCGAACACTCATATCATTGTGTATACATATTGGTGGACACCTTCGACTAATGATATACTTAATTTCCAATTCTTACATACATGTATCAACACCAATCTGCGAGATATTACATCCACTAGATCTTTATATAGAGTGCATGAATCGTACATAATTACTTCCACTTTAAAATCAACATATTTCCTTGCATACACACGTATTAAAAAATTATCATAAAACATCACTAGACTTGCGCATAATTCCAGTTGCATTCTATCATTATATGCCACATTAGCATCATATTATAATTGAAGTTTTCAATTAACAATAGGTTCTGGACTTTTTTCCATCATTCTTGTGTGGACAATGCAGAAAAAGTTTTGAAAAAATGATTTTTCAACATAATTATACCAAAAAAATACCAAAAATAAACGACCCTAAAAAGTGCTCGAAAATGTGCCTCAAAAGTGCCCAGAATTGTAATTTTCATCTATCTCAAAATTCATGCGTCATATCAAAAGTCCGACTTCATATTCTTATTGAGGGGAAAAAAATTGAGTGAGATATGGGTCTAACCCCGATTTTAGAGCAATCGTAACAAAATTTAAAATTTAAAATTGAGCAATCTCTAGTGTCTCGGCACGGCGCGCCAGGGGCGCGGAGAGCCTATTTGTTTAGTCCGTTTTGTTATTTTGGTTCAAGACTTTTGGGTCTTGTGTCTAAATCCTCCCATGCGTGAAAATACCTATACTTGGACATATTTCACCTTCATATCATACAAGACATTCCCCAATACTCTCTCAAACACTTAGACTAATGCTTCTCCCAAAATTCAAGTGCCAAATCTCATCCGGATCTTAAGGATTTCACTCAATCTTCAAGTCTCCATTTCCAATCTTCATCAAGTGATTCTCCAAAGTCATGGTATGTGGATTTCAACCATTGGGATACCCAAGCTTCCTTTTTACCTAAATTACATGTTTCTAAGTTGGTTTTACTTATGAGTCTTCTATCATGAATTTGACTATGAACTATGTTGGGATTTTGTAAAAGTGTGATTATTTATGCATGTTTTGAGCTATGAATCTCAGATCTAACTTGAAGTTTGATGAAGGGTTTTGATGTATATTGCATGAGGGCGTTACCAAGTGTTGGTGGGTGGTTTCACATTGAATTTACTTGCATGATTTCACTCTTGAATTGCATGATTTTACACTAGCATTTCACACCCACCAAGTGTTTGATAAAATGTCCGGTTAATGTATTTTGAGTTGTTGAAGGCCTAATACTGGGCATATGAGTTAAGTGACTTTATGATAATGAAAGACATGTATATATGTGTTGAATTCATGTAATGAGTTTATGGTATTGCAAGTTTATTGCCTTGTTGAGTGGGTATCAAGCCTCAATCACCTTGTCGAGGGGGTATCAAGCCTCAGTGGCCTTGCTGAGGGGGTATCAAGCCTCAATCACCTTGTCAAAGAGGTGTCAAGCCTCAGTTTCCTTGCTGCAGGGTACCAAGCCTCAATCATCTTATAGTGGAATAGTATGCCTGTACTACCAATTGAGGGGTATGTACTTCAATCACACTTTCAAGGGAAGGCGGTGCCTTGGAGTTTTGAGTAATGGAATGTTGGGTCGATGGTCTATTCCTACACATGTATTAGGCTCTATATAAGCATATGATTTTACTAGCATGTTTTACTTCAAACATTGATCATGCATGTCATGTTGCTATCATACTATCCCTTGCTTAGGATTATGCATTTTAATTATATTGCCTATCTCTTATTGCATTTCACCCTACATACTTAGTACATTCAAAACGTACTAACGCATACTCTATGGCTATATGATATTACTATATAGTATCTGGAGCTCCATTTGATCATCCTCCTCCTCCACAAGGCTAGACGGATTGTTCAGGTTAGCTTTTGGTGAGTCCTCATGTCTGGAGACAATATCTATCTTCTCTTATGCATATGTTTAGACTATATCTTGTATATTTGGATTGCCTATTGTCATTATTATGAGGGTGAACCCAGTTGATTGTCTTGGCCCTCGCTAAGTTCTAGGTTTAGAGGTGTTGTTGGACAAGTATGTAATGATGCTATAAGCTTGACTCTCTTGATGTGTTGTGAAATGAAGGTTTTCCCTTAGTCCCATTTCCCTAATTTATACTCTTTTATTATTTTTTGATTGTTTCTGTGACCAAAGATGTGTAATGATATGTTAAAAGGCTTGCTTGGGGTTCCTTCGGGTTCCCCATGAGTCGTATCATATCTAGGCCCTAGTTTGGGTCATGACAAACTTTGTATTAGAGCACTAGGTTGTTAATGTCCTCAGAGTCCAACACACCGCAACGATTAGAGTCTTATTCATGGTTGTGAAGTGCGCCATGACTATGAATAAGAGGTTATGAGGCGTTTTAGGAAACATTTCACTTCTTCATGGTCTATATCGTGCCTTAGTTGTAAGGTAAGGTCTTTTCTCCTAACGAATGTTCTTTGCTATTCTAGTTGATTAACCATGCCACTATAAAGAGGAAGACCAAGGATGGGTCATGCACCGATTGGACAACCAGCTTATCCTACTCCTCAAGCTCCTCAAGAGGGAGGGGCTACCGAGATTGAGTTCTGGAATGCTATCACCATGTTGGCCCATGCCGTGGCCAATCAAATCAACCAAGGGGCCAAGCCCCTAATGCTGTCACCCCGGTCTCAAGAGTAAGGGACTTCACTAGAATGAATCCACCAGAGTTCCATGGGTCTATGGTGGATGAGGATCCCCAAGAGTTCATTGATGAGCTTTACAAAGTGTTGACTATCATGGGGGTGAATTCGGAGGAAAAGGCAGAGTTGGCAGCGTACCAACTAAAGGTGGTGGCTCAAATTTGGTTTGTGCAATGGAAGGTGGAAAGGGGATATCATAATGTTATTCCTTGGGAGGAGTTTCAGGCGGCATTTCTCAACCGGTTCTTCCCTCTTGAGCTTAGGGAGGCCAAAATAATGGAACTCATGAATTTGAAGTATGGGTCCATGAATGTGAGGGAGTATGCCCTCAAGTTCAACCAACTCTGCAAGTATGCTCCATAATTGGTTGTCAATCTGAGGTCTAGAATGAATAAGTTTGTGATAGGTGTATCAGATTCGGTGAATGAGGAGTTTCATGCCGCTATGTTGATAAATGATATGGATTTGTCCCGCCTCATGACTTATGCTGAACAACTTGAGGGGGAGAAGCTTAGGAAGAGGACAAGTGAGATTCAAAAGGACTCGATTTGATGGCGATTTCTAAGAATAAGAGTCCGACGACGCTCCAAACGAGAGGTTGGCTATTGATAGGGTGTCTAACTCAAAATGGAAAGATGGAAATGATGGGAGAGCAAATCCTAAGTGTCTAAGGTGTGGGAGGAACCATGGTGGCCCATGTTTGAGGAAGACCAATATTTGTTATGGTTGTAGTGAAGTGGATCATAAGCTAGTTGGTTGTCCACATGCTCCAAAAAGGCATAAGGGTGGTCGATTTCAAGAACAATATTGTCATGGGAATCAAGAGGCCCAAAGTGGCCAAGGAGGTGCTCCACGACATAATCGATTTTATGCTCTTCAAAGAAGGCAAGGGGTAGATGAGGTGCCCGATGTTGCTACTGGTATGTTGAAGTTTCCTTTGACCTTCATGTGTATGCATGGGAAGGTTCGGGTGTCCCTATTCCCTTCATTATTTCTTTTGTTGCTAGTGGGCTTCATGTGTGTTTCGAATTGTTATGTGGACTTTTTGGTGTCTATCCCATTAGAGAGTCTATTGTTGCTAGAAAGGTCTATGAAAATTATTTTGTGGTCATGTTGCATTTAGGTCTCGACTTATGATTTTGTTGGATTAGATATGGTGGATTTTAATGTCATTATTGGGATGGATTGGTTACATGCATATTGTGTCTTTATTGGTTGTAGAACTCGTAGGGTCAAATTCCAACTCCCTATTAAACCCTTCCTTGAGTGGTAGTGAAGGGGTAAGTCCATTTCTTGTCTTAAGGTACAATTGATCTCTAAGGTTTGCATTTATCATCATGTAAGAGTTGGGGGTATTGAACCTAAGTTATTTCTATTGAGTCGATTCTGGTGGTGAATAAGTCATTGATGTCCTTTCTTATATTTTGAATTTAGGG
Source organism: Solanum medicagineum (assembly GCA_026153255.1). Lineage (NCBI taxonomy): Eukaryota > Viridiplantae > Streptophyta > Magnoliopsida > Solanales > Solanaceae > Solanum > Solanum medicagineum. Next base: position 11,507 of record JAPFFP010022891.1, read on the forward strand.
TGGTGTCTTTTGGTTTGACTTATGCACCAGTTATGTCTCTAGGTCTCATTAGTAGGGTCTTTAATCCCTACATTGTTACGTTTGTGGTCGTCCTTAGTGATGATGTGTTGGTTGTTTCCCAAAGTGAGCAAGAGATTATGAATCATTTGAGGGTGATGTTGGGAATTTTGGAAGAGGTGAGGTTGCTTGCCAATTAGGGGAAGTGGGAGTCTTTGGGGTGACAAAAGGGTGGTTGGAGAATTACATCGGTTGACTAGATTGGGAATGAGATTGGGTGAAGTTAGGAATGGTGGTGTAGTGGTTTTGCAGGTTCCGAATATTCTTCGGTTGAATAAGTCTAGTTAAGCAAGGCCTTGATTCCCGTCTTGATAGGGTTGGAGGTCTTGGTGAGGGACAGTAGAGTGGAGGTTTCTCCAAGGGGGAAGATGGTGGTTTTTGTGCCAAAGTGGACCATGTAGGTTTATAGTTGGCAATTGAGTTTTTGGTTGTGAGTCCTTATAGAGTGTTGAGGAGGGTTGGTGAGGTTGCGCACGAATGGGAATTGCCTATGGATCTGGTTATGGTTTGTCTGGTTCTTCATACTTCTAGGTTGAGGGGATGTGTTGGTAATTGTAGTGCTATATAACTCTTTGAGGTTGTGGGAATTGTGGAGGATAAGTTGGCTTAAGAGAATGTCCTGGTGGAGATATTGGATGGAAGGGTGGAGAAGTTGATTGATAAGGATGTAGTGTTCATTGAGGCCCTTTAGAAGAATCATCAAGTCGAAAGTGTCTCTCAGAAGTCGGAACGGGCATTGAGAAGCAATATCCGCACCTCCTTTATTCTATTCAAGCTTATGATAACAGGTCAAGTCCTTTTCATGATTTCAAGTCTTATGTTTCGGCTCCTATGTCATTTGCATGCATTCATGTTTATGTTGACAAGTTCATTATGATTTTGACCCTTATGTTATGATTTTGAAAATGGTGTTTCAAATGCATTATTGCATTCTTATTGGGGTTGGTTTCTTCATGATTACTCTTCTTATATACGTCTCTTTTGACATTCAGGGACGAATGTTCCCAAGAGAGAGATATTGAAACAACCACAAAAAGTGCCCGAAAATGTGCCTCGAAAGTGCCCGGAATCGTAATTTCCATATATCTCAAAATATGTGCATGATATCGAAAATTTGACTTCATATTCTTGTTTAGGGGGAACAATTGAGTGAGATATGGGTCTAACATTGATTTTAGAGCAACCGTATCAAAATACAAAATTTTAAAGTGAGCAATTTCTAGTGTCCAGGCACGGCGCGCCAGGGGCGCGAAGAGCCTATTTTTTTTGGTCCGTTTTCTTGTTCTGACGGGTTTAAATCCTCCCATGCATGAAAATACCTATACTTAGCCATATTTCACCTTCATATCATACAAGACATTCCCCAATACTCTCTCAAACACTTAGACTAATATTTCTCCCAAAATTCAAGTGCCAAATCTTATCCGAATCTTAAGGATTTCACTTAAGCTTCAAGTCTCCATTTCCAATCTTCATCAAGTGATTCTCCAAAGTCAAGGTATGTGGATTTCAACCATTGGGTCATTTCACTCATGGTGCCAAAGCTTCCTTTTTACCTAAATTACATGTTTCTAAGTTGGTTTTACTTATGAGTCTTTTATTATGAATTTGCCTATGAACTATGCTGTGGTTTTGTAAAAGTGTGACTGTTTATGCATCTTTTGAGTTATGAATCTCAGATCTAACTTGAGATTTGATGAAGGGTTTTGATGTATTTTTCATGATGGTATTACCAAGTATTGGTGGGTGGTTTTACATTGAAGTTACTTGCATGATTTCACTCTTGAATTGAAGTTACTAGCATTGCTCACCAAGTGTTTGATAAAATGTATGATTAATGTATCTTGAGTTGTTGAAGGCCTAATGCTTGACATATGAGTTAAGTGACTTTATAATGATGAAAGGCATGTATATATGTGTTGAATTCATGAAATGAGTTTATGGTGTTGCAAGTTAATTGCCCTGTTGAGGGGGTATCAAGCCTTAATCACCTTGTCAAGGGGGTGTCAAGCCTCCGTGGCCTTGTTGAGGGGGTATCAAGCCTCAATATCGTTGTCGAAGGGGTGTAAAGCCTCGGTTGCCTTGTTGAGGGGGTACCAAGCCTCAATCATCTTGACGGGGGATAGTATGCCCGTACTACCAATTGATGGGTATATACCTCAATTACACTTTCAAGGGAAGGGGTGCCTTGGAGTTTGAGTAATGGAATGTTTGGTCTGTGATGATGGTTTATTCCGCCACATGTACTAGCTTCTATATAAGCATATGATTTTAGTAGCATGTTTGACTTCAAACATTGATCATACATGTCATGTTCCTATCTTACTATCTCTTTCTTAGGATTATGCATTTCGATTATGTTGCCTATCTCTTATTGCATTGCACTCTATATACTTAGTACATTCAGATGTACTAATACATACTCTACCCTACATGATATTACCATGTAGGAAGCGGAGCTCCGTTTGATCATCCTCCTCCTCCACGTGGCTAGACGGATTGTTCAAGTTAGCCTTTGGTGAGTCGTCACGTCCGGGGACTATATCTGTCTTCTCTTATGCTCATGTTTAGACTATATCTTGTATATTTGGATTACCTATTATCATTATTATGAGGGTGAGCCCGGTTGCTTACATGATTTAGCATCATAAATGGATTACATGATCAGTCCAAGTAGGATATTAAACGGGGCCAAAGACATCACAAGTTCTTGGATACTTTAGGCCAACCCAAGTGAAGTAGAAAGCTGAAAATAGGCAGCCCAATTCCAACCAATTCGGAGCCCCAAAAGGCCCAAATGAAAGGAGAAATGAGCTGCATCACCTACTTGGTGAAATAAGGCTGAGAATGCCTCATTAGGTCGGCCAAATTACACTATAAAAAGGGGCCAAAGCAGCTCCCAAAGGTCATTTCTCAACTTGACCTAATAAAAATCAGATTTGCTCTCTAAATTCCTCTCAACTTTTCTCAACTTTGTGAAGCAATCAAACGACTCTTTTAGGGTTCTTAAGGTCCTCTAAACCTTGAAGACAGGGGTAAGTAATTATGGTTGTGTATTTAGTATAGTTTTATCATGAAAAACAAGAGATAGCTACTAGTTATACTTGCTGAAATTGTTGGACAGCTTGTGTTGAGAAAGTTGCTGCATATTTATCTCTTGTTTTGGTGATTTCTCTATGGTTTTTAAGTTGTATTATGGAGATAACTTGATTTTCTTAACATGGTTTGAGTTATAAACATCACCTTAAGGTTGCTGCCCTGATTTTGGTTTCATTTAACAAGCGTGTTTTATCATGTTATCAATCTTGGATAGAGCCAAAGATTCACTATTTTTTGGCTTTGGGGTATGATGGAATAAAGCAAAATGGCTCTTTAAACTGTTTGCGCTTCTTTCAATTGTGAAGTAGCAGTTAGTCAATGCAACTTTCGATGCTCATCATGGGTCATCCTGAAACAGTCGCGCTATGTTTTTAAACATAGGGGTCAGGCTGCGTACATCCGACCCCCCTTACCTCGCAACAGGCAGGAGCCTTTAAGGAACTGGGGGTAATATTGTTGTTGTTGTTCTTGTTCTTGTTGTTGTTGTTGTTTTATCGTGTTATCTTAATCGTCATGTTGATTGGAACTTGCGGGCTGTTGTATATAAGGCTATTAGACCACGTACTTCATGACTTCTTAAGTGTTGTTATAAGACTGTTCTAGGTCTGTTTATATGTGTAAATGTTGCTGGAATAGTTTGGTTAGAGTTGGCATAGGTTTGGAGTTGCCAACGTCGAGATGTAGCGAAGGAAGGTAACGTTATGCTGTCCATTTTTAGATTGTATGGAATTGTGATGTGTTGTGCTTTGTGGGCAATTATAAGATTGTTATGGCATTGAATTAGGCTGTACATGATGTGTACATGCTAATATGTATGAGAAAATACGATTAAGTAGCGAAAAGGTTAAAGGAATATGCTCGGGTTTATAAACACCCGCTTGTTACCCGTGTATTTTTTTCTTATGTTATTGGACTGCCAAGGTGAATCTATTGGCTTTTAATGCTAGTTTTATCCCTTACTATGTGGTAGATAAGTATTTGGAGGAAGGAAAGGTTATCTTGAGATAGTAACAAGGTCCGACGACGAGGTATGTAAGGCTACTTGATCTCGTATTGCTTGGCATGAAACATAGATCCTTCCTTGGCACATAAAGGCACTCACCAGCTCCAACACAACTATTAACCATGTCTCCACTCTTTTACATGTTCATATGATTCCATACATAGTCACATTCAAATCTGCGTATATGCTTGGATACCAAGTTATATGAGTTCCTGTTGCAAAAATAAAGTTCACAAGTTGTTCCATTTCATACGCATTAAATCATTTGTGTAATGTACTCTTTTTATTGTCATATTGTCTTATGTGATCGTCCCCTTGTCATATGCTACATATACAGTCCTAAAGCTCCAATATTATGGCCACCAAAAAAATCAGCTCAAAAGTAATTGAAAGATACAATATATAGTTTTGATAGGTGGTAGCCCGAGGGGTGGAGATAGCACCTAGCCAGGGACGATCCTATCAACGGAGGGTAACCCGAGGGGTTGGATATAACCTAGCCAGGGACGAACCCGATACAGTTTCACCACTGAACAATTGGTCATTTGTTTTACAGTTATGCACAGATTATGCAGTAAAGGTAAAGTAATATAAAGAACATAAAGTACATGATTCCACAGTATAACCAAAGGTGGTCCA
>JAPFFP010022911.1:0-16303 GCA_026153255.1 Solanum medicagineum
TCTGATCAATAAAGTCTTGGGGATCTTCATTAGGATCTGACCCAGTGAAGGATGGAGGATCCAAATTAAGAAAATCATGTATCCTTGTACCAACTTCCCTATTTGCACCACCTGCACCTATAATCGGACCTTCCTGTCTTTGACCTTGGCCAGCAACTATACGGGCAAATAGTTGGGCTGCATTTCTCAGATCCTGCAGGATAGCATCAATAGGTGATTATGGGGGAATTTCACTACTTTCGGGTTCATCAGGAGTTGGAGGAGTTGGAGATGTTTGTGATAGAGACTCCTCTTAAACCTCATTTCATTGTCTCACCTGACTGGGTATACCCATCACTTCTACTCCCTTCCCTTTACCTTTGTTTTGCCTGGTTTCTGGCATACTTGTTGTACAAAATAATTAAAGAGTTAGACATAATGCACCTATTACACTTGGTTTTATGGCATGATCTAAAGAATGAAACGAAAGTAAGAACTCCTAAATGCCACTTAACCTCCTGCAGACAAGACTCTACATAGATACGGCTTTGTAGACTCCCTTGGACGACTCACTCTGATACCACTTCTGTCAGCTCAAAGTACTTTTACGGCGGACTGGCACCCATTACCGATGAGGCTCGGGAGAACTAACCTATATCTATGCGGTTTCTATACATATTATAAGGGATTTCTACATTTGACATGCCTTTAAGAAAATAAACAGTGATAACAAGCCAAAGGAAATGCATATGGCTAGACCGTTGGGGCCACCGTGTTTAAAGTATGAGACATGACCGCACTTTAATTTACATAGTCTACAAAGCCTATAGATAAGGAAAAGCATCTAATAACAGTCGGGATAGGCCCCACCTCGACTAACTGTATAATACAAAAATATAAGCTCTAGACACACACAAAGCTCTGAAGCAACCTGGAGCTTGGTAACAGCAACAAGATATCCTGTACTCCTACTGGGGAGATCTATTAGCACCTGTACCGGAAGCATGAAATGCAGGTCCCCGTAAGGGACGTCAGTATGAGATAATGTACTAAATATGTAAGGTAGGAAATACTGTATATGAATTAACAACTCAAATGAAACTATGCACTGGTATCGGATAAGAGACCACCTTTAGTTGTACTATGGGATCATGTACTTTATGTTCTTTTTATTACTTTACCTTTACTGTATAATCTGTACACAATATGTAATACAAATGATCATCTGATCAGTGATAAATCTATATTGGGATCGGCCCTGGCTAGGCTTTTCCTTTTACCCCTTGGGCTACCCCCCCGTGATAGGATCGACCCTGGCTAGGTGATTCTTCCACCACTCGAGTTACCACCCATCAATAAGCAATCTACTTTATCTTTCAATTAACTTTGAGATGATTCTTTTGGTGGTCATAATATTCGAGCTGTAGGACTGTAGATACAACATATAACATGTAAACAATCACAAATGACAACACCACAATGAAAGGAGTAAGTTACACAAATAATGAAATGCATAGGACGTAGAACAACACATGAACTTTATTTAGTAGAAAGAATTCGTGTATCTTGGTATCCAAGTATGTATGCAGATTCAAAGGTGACTATGTATGGGAGCATATGAAAATGTGAAAGAGTTGAGACGCAGTTAATAGTTGTGCCGGAGTAGGTAAGTGCCTTTATGTGCAAAAGAGGGATCTATGTTTCATGCCAAATAATACGAAATCAAGTAGCCTTACATACCTCACTATACGACTTTGCTATTACCTCGAATAACCTTCCCTTCCTCCAAATATTTATCTACAATATAGTAGGTAATAAAACTAGCATTAGCAGCCAATAGATACATCTTGGCAGCCCAATCTCATTAGAAAATAACATACGGGCAGCAAGCGGGTATTTATAAACCCGAGCATATTCTTTCAACCTTTCCGCCCCTAATCGTACTTTCTAATACACATTCTCATATACATATCATGTGCATCCTATTATAGTGCCATAACAGTCTTATAATAGCCCACAAAGCACAACACATAACAATTCTACGCAACATACAAATAGGCAGTATAATAGCCCACAACATTTGCACATACAAACAGCCCTAAAATAGTTCAAAAATAGTCCTCTAAATTGGTAAAGGATGTGAGACCATAGTCCTCAATCAATCAACCCACAAGTTCCAATTACGAGCACAATTACGATATCACATAAGAACTCACTTTTGCGGACTGTAAAAGTGGTGCAGTAGCTAAGTTACATTACTAAAAAACTAAACCCTATTAGAAACATAATTCTTACTTCATAATTCGTCCAACCAAGAAGAGGAAATCCTCTTGAACAACAAGAAAAGTTCACAACAATCCTTAGGACACATGCTGTCCAAAATTTTAGCACAACATAACTAGCATATACTTCTTGTATGTCATGGGATAAATATAACAAATACATGGATATTTCCACTTACCTTAGCCTTCAAGGTTTAGGGTTTCCTTCAATAACACTAGAGGGTTATGTAGGCTGCCTTGTGAGGTGAAACAAAGAGAAAACAAAAGTCTTTAGGAAAGCTGAAAAATTGTCTAAAGCGAAAATGAATTAAGGAGTTGTTTTGAGCCCTTTCTAAAGAGTCTCTTGGCCAAATTTCTTTTTCCCTTTTGACCACATAATACCACATATTATTAAGCTGGTGAGGCAGCAACTTGGCCCTCACACTTGGGCCTAAATGGGTCTCAAAGTTGATTGGCCTTGGCTGCCCATTTTCCAAATTCCTCTTCACTTAGTTTGGGTCCAATTATTCAAGTGGGTTGTGGTGTACTTAGGCCCTTTCTATTATTCATATTAGGTTGAAAATAAAGTCCATTTATGATGCTAAAACATGGGCTAAAGTTACACCCTTAACACGAACTTTATTCATAATCAGACTTGGAAAAATTCGACATCGGGCCTCATCTCCATTTAGCTAGCAAATTTAAGCTAAGCAAGTAGGTGACTCACCTGCTAGCTTCTTAAGTCCTACAAGCACCTCAATTTTCTCACTTTGTTTAGGGTCGTGATCTCCTCAATTTGACACAAAACATGTATACACTCGACCCTTTTAAGCGTTAGACGCACATATCGCCCTATAACATGATATTCAAGCACTTTTAGAAATTGGCGCTAATTTAAAAAGCCATATCATGTTTCATTTGCATAGCACTAGTATTGCAAGATGTGGGGTGTTACTTATCAATTGCTATCATTCAAATATTGGTATGACTCCTTTTGAGGCTCTCTATGGTAGACATTGTAGATCACCGGTTGGGTGGTTTGAGTTTGGAGAAGTGGCTTCGTGGGACCAGATCTGGTTATGGTGGATCTTGAGAAGGTTTGGATGATTCGAGAAAGGTTGAAAACAACCCAAAGTCGTCAAAAGTCCTATGTCAATGTGAGGAGAAGGGAGCTTGAATTCAAAGTTGGTGATTGGGTCAATTTGAAGGTGTCACCCATGAAGGGTGCGGTTCGTTTTGGTAAGAAGGGAAAGTTGAGCCCAAGATATATGGGTGCTTTAGGGTAATGAGGAGAATTAGTAAGGTGGCTTATGAGTTAGAGTTTCCTGGTGAAATGGATTTGGTTCATCCGGCGTTTCGTGTATCTATATTGAGGAAGTGTGTGGGTGATCCGAATGTTATTGTTCCATTGGGTATTGTGGGTATAGTTGAAGATAACTTATCTTACGAAGAACTTCCAGTGGAGATCTTAGATAGGCAAGTGAAGAGGCTAAGAAACAAGGATGTTGCTTCCGTTAAGTTCCATTCGAGGAATCAACAAGTTGAAAGTGATACATGGGAGGCCGAAGCCGACATCCAAAAGCGATATCCATATCTTTTCCATTCTACTTAAGTCTAAGGTACTAAGTCTAAGTCTGATATGTGATTTCAAGTCTTATGATTTAGCCCCTACGTCATTTGCATGCATTCATGTTTTATTGACAAGTTCATGGTGATTCATACACTTATGTTGAGATTTTCTTGAAATGATGTTTAAGTGCATTGTTGCATCCTTATGTGAGCTGAAATTATCTTGTTGACGTCTATCATATATCTTTCTTTGACATTCAGGGATGAATGCTCCCAAGGGGGAGATATTGAAATGACCCAAAAAAACGTGCCCGAAAATGTGCTTCGAAAGTGCTCGGAATCGTAATTTTCATATGTCTCAAAATTCGTACGTGATATTGAAAATCCAACTTCATATTATTGTTTAATGGGCAAAATTGAGTGGGGAAGGGTTTAACCCAGATTTAAGAGCAACCGTAGCAAAATTTGAAAATCGTAAAAATGCGATTTTTAGTGAGCTAGCATGCCCCAGGCGCGACGCGCCAGGGGTGCAGAGAGGGTATAATTTTGTCCAGTTTTTGTGTTTCGGTCCAAGGCTTTTGTGTATTGCCTAAGCCTTCCCATACGTGAAAGTACCTATAGTTAGCCATAATTTACCCTCATATCATCGAAGACATTCCACAATACTCTCTCAAACCCTTAGACTAATCTTTCTCTCAAAATTCACATGTCCAAATCTCTTCCGAATCTTAAGAAATTCACCCAAGCTTCAAGTCTCCATTCAAATCTTCATCAAGAAATTCTCCAAAGCTAAGATATGTGGGTTCCAACCATTTCTTTCACCCATAGTGCCCAAGATTCCTTTTTACTTAAATTGCATAATTCTAAGTTGAGAAACTTATGGGGCTTCCTCATTATGAATTTGATTTTGAACTATGTTGGGGTTTCATAAACTTGTGACTATTTGAGCATGTTTTGAGCTATAAATCTATGGTCTATCGTTTGATCTGATGAAGGATTTTGATGTATATTGCATTAGGGTATTAGAAAGTATTGATGGATGGTTTTACAATGAATTTTCTTGCATGATTTTATCCCTACATTGCATGGTTTTACACTAGCATTACACACCCATCAAGTGTTTGATAAAATTTTCAGTTTTGGATTCTTGAACTATTGATGTTCCATTGCATGACCTATGACTTGAATGACTCTATGATGATGAAATGAAGGTATTTATATCATGATTTCATGAAAAGTATCTATTGTGATGAAAGTTGACTAATTGCCTAGTTCGGGGGGTAGTAGGTCTGAACTACCACATTGAGAGGTATATACTTCATTCACCTAGCTCAGGGGGTGGTAGGCCCGTGCTAACATATTGAGGGGTATATACCTCATTCGCCTAGCTCAGCGGGTGGTAGGCCTGTGCTACCACATTGGGGGTATATACCTCAATTGTCTCACTAAGGAGGTAGTTGGCCTTGGTTATGTAATGATGGTCACCTTCTTCAGATGTAATAGGTTCTATATACGTATGTTTCACTTCAAGTATCATTCAGTCATGTCATATTGCTAAAATGCTATCTCTTGCTTACGATATTGCAGTTTTCCATATGCCTATTTCTTGTTGTATTGGATCCTATATACTTAGTACATTCAAATGTACTAACGCATACTCTATGCCTACATGATGTTACCATGTAGGAATTAGAGCACCGATTGTTCATCCACATCCTCATGGATAGTACGATTTCTCTCAAGCTTGTTGGTGAATCCTCCATTCCGAGGACAATGTCTATGATCTCATGCTATATACAAAGACTATCTTTCACTTATGTATGTATTGACTATGAGGGTGAGCTCGGTTCCTTGTCTTGGCCCCAGCTTCTATTTAAGCTTTAGAGGTGTTGTTGGACATGTTATGTATGAACCTTGACTCTCTTAGTTTGATGTTTATGTTATGAAAGTTTTCCTTTAGTCCATTTGCCCTTATTTCTAATCTAATTATGTTGTTTAATTGCTTCCACCAATGATGTGTAATGATATGTTAAGAGGCTTTTTTGGGTTCTCTTCGAGTTCCCCATTCGCCGTGTCATATCTAGGCCCTAGGCTTGGGTAGTGACATGGCGAATGGGAACCCAAAAGTCCCTAAACAAACCTCAAGTATCTATATTTCACATCATCAATTCGGAAGTGTATATGCAAATAGTAAAGACATCATTCTAAAGGATGGAAAAGTAGGGATCATGTTATGGGGATGTCAAAGAGATAAGGCCTTAACATGGATTTACATAGCATATAAGAACTATGGAGCGGGATGACTCATTCTATTGGGCCAATACGGGACTTAGAACCTTCCACATTTCTACATCAAAATATACATACTTATCATAATTCTCATAATCAATCCATAATAGCCTTATCCAATAGATAACCATAATCATAGGCTCCAAATACAACACATAACACATAAGAGTCTACAAGATCTCCAACAATGCCTCTAGTCATAAGATAGGACGGGGGCCAAGACATGTTCTGGGCTCACCCTCAAAGTAAATAACATAAAGACGACTTAATAGGTAGAGGATTGGTGGCTTTTCCTTCGAAGATAGGACTCACCACAACAAATGTCTCAAATCCGATCTAGCCGTCAAATAATGGATGAAGGTAGTCGTCGGTCCCTGCATGGTTAGATCATATAGGAAAATAGTATGCATTAGTATGTTTGAATGTACTAAGTATGTGGGTATGCAATGCATATGGCTTATCAAACCTACATTCAATATTAGATGGGAAGGGCACATAATATAGAAAGAGATATATATCCAAAGAAGAGTAGTATAATAATATGCTATGAAAATTTATGATGCATGAAATGCTCTAATGGTCATATATAGTGGGGAGGACTATAACCGAAAAATCAAATTCATGTGAGCTATAACATGAATTATTCCGATGAAGACCTCCTATTAGTAGGAGAAGATAACTTGCCAAGGGTAATCTACATCAAACCTTACAACCTAGTCATTTCGGTGGATGGACACCTTCCTTAAGGCCCAGTCATTTCACAAGGCTTTCCAATATCATATCATATCACATCAATGAATGACCATCTCTTACGAACAAGTCATTTTGGTAATGGCTACTATTCCCACACTGACACATAGTTCAAGGAAAGGGAGATGGCTCTTGGGGATAGCCTTTATGTACCCAATCCATCTGTGCAAAGACAAAATATACCATGAGAATACTTATACATATAAATGCTTTTAAAAGAAGTAAGAGTTATTTCAAATCATTTCAATGCACATTTAGGCTTAAAAGCCAAACATTCTTCATAATCATTCATACTTGGGCTAAAAAGCCAAATCAAAATTCAATCCATACATTTCATGCATAGGAATAGCTCACGCACTTAATGATATGGTGCAAGCACCCAATATGCTCAAAGATCCAATACCAATACATTTATATGATCACATTGTTGTCATAACCAATATCTTATCAAAATCATTTACATAAACATAATTGGGCTTAACCCACTTCATAATTTTCATAAATCTAATGTCCATGAATGCATATGCAATGAATGATATGTGAATAGCAACGGGTAATATAGATTCAATCTAAAATCAACAATATAATATGAAATTCAAGTAAATTCATAATTCAATCAACATTTAAAATCATAATATAGATCACCCATGCTTAGATCAAACTTTAAAGGGACAATGCATATTCAAATCTTCATAATTATAATGCAATTCAATACTAGGGCTTAAATCAACTTAAAATCAACAATAAAGCATAGCCCATACTTCAATTGAATTTAATAAATAATAATTCTTAAAACCCATATTCAAAGTAAGTGAAATTCCATGAAATTCAAGTGAAAAGAGTTTGGGTCTTCTTGGTTGAAAGGGACCAAGAATCAATCCCACATACTTTAACTAATGGAGAAGATTCAAGAAGAAATTTAATGAAGAAAAGAGTTTTCCCTTGATTCCCAAGCTTAGTCTTCACAAGAGTTCTTTGAGAGAGTTCTTAGGAAAGTAAAACATAATTCTTAGTGTAGGAATGAATTTGAATGAGGGAAATAGAGTTTAGGTCATTTGGAGGTCTTAGGATAGCATAATCATAAAATTCCCTTAGGAGTAGCCATAATTTTAAAAAAATCATTAATGAAGCACAATAAAATTTCTTGCCAGGGGTCCCGTGAGAAGGTCTTACGATTTGTACAAGGTCTTACGGACCGTGAAACCCTCTTATGAGACCACATTTAGCCAAATCTTAGAAGATACTACACAAATGGGCTTTATAAAAATGGGCATAACTTCTTGATCCGATCTCGCAATGAGGTGAAACCAAATACGTTGGAAAGCTAATTCAAAGAGCTTCAGTTTAATAGTTCGTGGGCCACCCTGTTCATTTTTTGCTAAGAGATATGGCAATTTAAAGTTGACCCTTCAATCAATTCTCACGAAAAGCTTAGACAAAGGAATTTGATACGTAGAAAATTTGACATAAGCATCCATACGGCTGGTCTCTCGATCTATACCAAGGTATGCATACCGTGTATTCCTCTGTCACACTGTCACAACCCAAGCCTAGGTCCTAGACGTGACACGATGAGTGGGAAACCCAGGCATATCATTTACACATCCTTGGTTGCGGAAGCATAATAAGACAATAATCAAGTGACAATAGAGTCTAATGGAAGGGGGTCTTGGGCCTAAGTGTTTCCATACATGAAAATGCCTATAGTTAGCCTCATTTCACCTTCGTATCATTCAAGACATTCTAAAAAACACTCCAAAACACTTAGAAAATATTTCATCTCCTAAATTCAAGTCTCAAACTAATCTGGATTCTAAGGTTCTCAATGAAACTTCAAGTCTCCATCTCCAATCTCCATCAAGCTATTCTCCGAAGATAAGGTATGTGAGTTTCTTTCATGGGTTCCTTTCACCCATGATACCCAGGCTCTTTTTTACTCAAAATTGCGTGCTGTAAAGTTGATTTATCCATGGGTCTTATCTATTATGAATTTCATTGCACACTATGTTGGGGTTTATGAAATTGTGACTGTTTTAGCATGTTTAGAGAAATGAAACCAAGGCCTATTGAGAGATTTGGAAAAGTGTTTTAATGGATATTGCTTGAGGGTGTTACCAAGTATCTATTGATGGTTTTACATTGAATTTTCTAGCATGATTTCACTTTTGAATTGCATGGTCTTACACTAGCACTACACACCCGCCAAGTGTTTGATGAAATATTCGGATTATGATTTCTTGAGGAATTGAAAGTTCAATGCATGTCTTATGAGTTAAATAGCTCTATTATGATGAAAGGATTGTATCTATATGATGATGATAAAAGGAATATATGTAAATGATATTATCTCTATAGTGTAGGGGATGACCAAGCCTCAGTCGGGAGGTTATAGGACCGGGTAACCTTGTTGAGGTGTTTATACCTCGATCGCCTCGCTCGGGAGGTAGCAGACCCGTGCAACCTTGTCAAGAGGTTTGTACCTTGATTACCTTGTTGGGGGCTTTGTACCTTATCAACCTTGTTAGGGGGTTTGTACCTCATCAACCTCACAAAGCAGTTTGTACTTCATGCGCCTCTCCAAGGAGGTGGTAAACCTTGGATTGCACTAATAGTGATCATTCCTTACACTCATAATATATTCTACCTATAAGCATGGTTTTACTCCAAGCACCATTCATACATGCCATATTGCTACAAGCATATTCATTGCCTATGTTATGCACTTTGTTTATAGTGCTTATCACTTGTTGCATTTCATCTGATATACTTAGTAAATTCAAACGTACTAACGCATACTCTATGCCTACATGATGTCACCATGTAGGAGCCGGAGCACCGCTTGATCATCCTTCTCCACGTGGATAGTACGACATCTCTCAAGCTCTTTGGCGAGTCCTCTATTTCGGGGAGGATGCTAATGATCTCCTACTATGTTCTTAGACTATCCTTCTTTTGTATATATGTTGACTATGAGGGTGAGCCCGGTAGCTTATCTTGGCCCCCGCTAAGTATCTATTATATTATATTTTAGAGCTTTGAATCTCTCTCTTGACTCTTATTATTATGATATGGAAGTTACCCTTAGCCCCTATTTACTACTTGTTGTTGTATTCTGTTGCTTCCGCGACCAAGGATGTATAATGATATGTTAAGAGGCTTGCTTGGGGTCCTTTCAAGTTCCCCATCCACTGTGTCACATCTAGGCCCTAAGTTAGGTCCTGACAAACTTGGTATCAGTGCATAAGGTTGTTAGATCCTCAGAGTCCAACACAACGTGTCGATTAGAGTCTTATTCATGGTTGTGTTATGCACCACAACTATGAATAGGTGTCTACGAGGCATCTTAGGAAATGTTTCCCTTCCTTATATTCTAAGTCATGCTATAGAGTTAAAGTAAGGTTTCTACCCTAATAATTGTTCTTCACTATGCTAGATCATGCCTAACACAAGAGGGAGAAGAGCTTGCACACCCGAGGAGCAACCGACTAATGGAGAGCTCCAGGATGCTCTCACTTTGCTTGAACAAGTTGTGGCTAACCAAGCCAACCAAGGGACCTAAGCCCCTCATGCTCCTACACCGGCTTCTAGGGTGAGAGATTTCATGAGAATGAGTCTCTTGGAATCCTATGAGTCAAAGGTGAATGAGGACCCTCGAGAGTTCAATTATGAGGTCTACAAGGTTTTGGCTATTACGGGTGTTAGATCAGAGAAGAAGGCGGAGTTGGTGGCTTACTAACTCAAAGGGGTGTCCCAAATATGGTTTAATCAATGGAAGGAGGAGAAGGGAGTCGACAATGTGGTGCTTTGGGATGAGTTCAAGGCAACCTTTCTTAATTGGTTCTTCCCTCTTGAACTTAGGGAAGCCAAATTGGTGGGGTTTATGAATTTGAGACAAGGGTCTATGAGTATGAGGGAGTACGCCCTCAAGTTTACCCAACTCTCTAAATATACTCCCTACTTGGTGGCCGATCCAATGTCTAGGATGAATAAATTGTTGATGGGTGTTTCCGACTTAGTGAGTGAGGAATACCGGTCCACCATGTTGATTAGTGACATAGACTTGTCCTGTTTGATGACCTATGCCGAACAAATGGAAGAGGAGAAGTTAAGGAAGAGGAGGAATCATGAGGCCAAGGGGGCGCGTTTTGATGGTATGCCCCAAAAAGGGTGGCCTGTTCCATCAAGGCCAAGGGTCTTCTTATGCATCTAGTAAAAAAGTTGCTAATGATTTTCCAAGGGCCCAAGGTCTTAGGGGTGTGGTTCCTAATGGTGGATGTCTAAAATGTGATAGGGGTCATAGTGGTCCGTGTTTGAGGGATACTAATGCATGTAATGGTTTTGGGGAAGTTGGGCATAAGGTGATGGATTTCTCTTGAAATCGGAACAAGCGCAAGGAGGTTCATCCACAAGGTGCTAATGCGGTCTCATTAGAGATAGGTGTCCAATAAGATGGTGCTCCTAAGCGCACCTGATTTTATGCTTTGCATGGGAGGCAAGGGGTTGATGAGGTGCCCGACGTCGTTACCAGTATACTGAAAGTCTTTGATTTTGATGTGCATGCTTTGATTGATCCGGGTGCCACTCTTTCTTTTGTTACCCCCTTTGTTGCCAAATAGTTTCATGTTGTGCCAGAATTGTTATATGAGTCAAACAAGATGTCTACTCTTATAGGTGCGTCTATTGTTGCTAGAAAAGTCTATAGAAATTGTCCCATTTGCATCTTTTATAAAATATTTCCTTGTGGTCTTGTTAAGTTAGATATGGTTGGTTTTAATGTCATTCCTGGGATAGATTGGTTGCATGCATACTATGCTTCTATTGATTGTAGAATCGTAGGGTCAAATTCCAATTCCCAAATGAACCCGTCTTTGAGTGGGAGAGTCATGACGTGGTAGTCAAGGGTAGGTTCATCTCTTGCATGAAATCCCATAAGTTGATCTCTAAGGGGTGTCTTTACCATCTTGTGAGGGTTAGGGATCTGGAGTCTAAAGTCTTTCCCATAGAGTTGATTTTGGTTGTAAATGAGTTTCTTGATGTCTTCCTATATGACCTTCCCAGTGTTCCTCCCGAAAGGGAAATAAATTTTGGTATAGATCTCCTCCCCGATACTCAACCCATTTCTATTCCCCCTTACCGTATGGCCTCGGTGGAGTTGAAGGAGTTAAAGGAACAATTGAGGGACTTGTTGGACAAAGGTTTCATTAGGCCTAGCCAATCACCTTAGGGTGCACCAGTGTTGTTTGTGAAGAAGAAAGATGGGTCTCTTAGAATGTAAATTGACTACCGGCAACTTAATAGGCTTACCGTCAAGAATAGGTATCCTATTGCAAGGATTGATGATTTGACCAATTGCAAGGGGCTAGCCACTTCTCTAAGATTGATCTTCCTTCCGGGTACCATCAAGTGAAGGTGAGGGGGTGTGATATTCCTATGATGGTCTTCTGGAGTAGATATGGGCATTTTGAATTTGTTGTGATGTCTTCTGGGTTGATTAATGCACCTGCCATTTTCATGGATTTAATGAATAGGGTCTTTAAACCCTACTTTGATTCGATTGTTGTGGTATTCATTGATGATATTTTGATCTATTCTCGTGGTGAGGAGGAGCATAAGGTTTATTTGAGGGTTGTGTTGCAAAGATTGAGGGAAGAGAAGTTATATGCTAAGTATGAAAAGTGTGTGTTTTTGTTGAGGGAAGTTTCCTTTCTAGGTCATGTGGTGTCAGGGGATGGTATGAAGGTGGATCCTAAGAAGACGGATGTGATTAGAAATTGGCCTAAACCATTGACCCTGTCGGACATTAGGAGCTTCATGGGCTTAGCGGGTTACTGTCGGAGGTTTGTGAATGGGTTCTCTTCTATTGCTTCTCCCATGACATAATTGACCCAAAAGAAAGCCAAGTTTGTGTGGTCCAATGAACGTGAAAAGAGTTTCTAAACATTAAAAGATAAGCTTGTGTCCGCTCCTATATTGTCACTACCGGAAGGGCTAGAGGGATTTGTTGTGTATTGTGATGCTTCCCGGGTTGGTTTGGGTCGTGTGTTGATGCAAAATGGTAAGGTCATAGCCTATGCTTCTAGACAACTTAAAGTTCGTGAAAAGAATTATCGTACCCATGATCTTGAGTTAGCAACTGTTGTATTTGCATTAAAGATTTGGCGCCACTATTTGTATGGGGTAACATGTTGACGTGTTCACCGATCATAAGAGCCTCCAATATGTCTTCACTCAAAAGGATCTCAACTTGAGACAAAGGAGATGGTTAGAATTTCTTAAGGACTATGATATAAGTGTGCATTTTCATCCCGGTAAGGCTAATATGGTGGCAGATGCCTTGAGTAGGGTGTCTATGGGTAGCTTACCTCATGTTGATGGTGGTGATAAAGAGGTGGATAGGGAGGTGCATCAGTTGGCCAGATTGGGCGTTAGGTTGGAAGGGATTGATAATGGTGGTGTTGTGGTTGTTAATGGTTCTAAGTCTTCGTTAGTAGATGAGGTGATAGCAAAGCAAGATGTTGATCCCTCCTTGTTAGAATTAAGGCCTTGGTGAAAGAGAGCAAGGTGGAGGTTTTCTCCCAAGGGGGAGATGGTGCCCTTAGGTACCAAGGTAGGTTGTATGTGCCTTGTGTTAATGGTTTGACGGAGAAAATCCTTGATGAGGCCCATAATTCTTCTTATTCTATCCACTCCGATTCCACCAAAATGAAAAGAGATTTGAGGGATGTGTATTGGTAGAGAGGCATGAAGAAGGAGGTTGGTTAGTGATGCAAGTACAGTTGTGCCTTTGGAAGGTACTGAGGCTGAGAGAGCTTGTCTTATGAACAAGTTTCAATTGAAATTTTTGATAGGCAAATGGAAAGGCTTCATAACAAGGATATTGCTTTGGTATGATACGACGATACCCCTATCTTTTCCAATCCATTCAAGCCTTAGGTTATAGTTTCTTCTCGATCAAAGGGTTTGATTTTTTCACTTCCATGTTCTCATGTCATAATATGCATGCATGCTCATGAACTAGTTTCAAATGATGTTTTAATGAAGTTTTAAATGATTTCATGATTTCAATGTAAAAATCAGTTTGCATTATGAACCTATTTGGGCTGTTAATGCTCAATTTGATCTGTTTAAGTTAGTCCATTTCTCATTCGAGGACGAATGATCCTAAGGGGTGAAGGGGAGAATGTAATGCCCCGCAAGTTGTAAGATCAAATCAAGGCCAGAAAATTTTATTTTTGGGAAAAATTTTGCATGTATCTGAATTTTGTGAGGATGAAACAAAGTTGGACATGGTTTTTCCAAGGATTTTGGCCAACAGTACCTTCTAAGGAGCCCTTCACGAGCTGGGGAAGGAAACCACTGGCCGTGAAAAGGCTTATGGAGGTTGCCTAAGGAAAAATAGGGGGCTAATAAGTGGAGGGTGTATACCACAAGCCATTCCATGGATCGTGGTGGACACCATCCCACGTGAAGAGCATTCGTGGTGAGCCCTTTACCTCGAATCAATGGTCCTTCCTTTCCATGGAGTGCACCACGTGCCGTGGTGAACTTCAAAGCTCATGAAGTGCTTTTATGAAGATGCCCAGGTGATCTTTCGAGGTCCATTCAATTGGGCCTAGTCCTTTAACCTCCCTAATCAGTTCCATGCTTTTCATATCAATGCACTCCATAATACTTAGCCTCTCATTCATTCTATCAAATACTTTCTGAATCCTCTTTTCAGGATCTAATCGGATGATCTCTATAGAACCCTCAAGGCCAATATAAATTCACCTTCAAGCCATCAATCCAAGATTATATATGTGGTTTATGGTCATTACAGTGCTCTACATAAAGCCAAGTCCAAAAGAATTTCGTTAGCTAAGTTTTCCGCATGAACTAGTATAAGGGTCAACTTCAAATGGCCATATCTCCTTGCATAAAAATAACTAGGTACCCTACAATCTACTAAATTGACGCTCTGGGAATTAGCTTTTTAACTCATCCAGTTTCACCTAATTCTGAATTTGGAGTAAGAAGTTATGCCCATTTTCGTAGAACTTATCAGTGCTGAGTCAGTGAGCTTTCACGAATCGTGAAAATCTTCACAACTAGTATAACCATTCGTGGTACTTTCCAGTTTAACTTTTTCTTCCCATTTACTTAAGAACTTTTCGGTAATTTGGTACACCTCTAAGGCCTTTTATGATTTCTATGGCTATCCTAGGACTCCTAAATCAGCCCTCACTCATTCGTTACACTCCGTTATCAATTTAAACACTTAAGACTCAAAAATTCAAACTGCTAAAGCTCCTTTCAAGTCAAGCTTTGAAGCTTCAACTTGGGAAATTCAAGGAAGCTTCATTCTAAAGTTTAATTCGTCATATTTCTTCTAATCTCCTCATGTTATGTGGGATCGACTCATGATTTCCTTCAAACCATAAAGACCCAAGAAACTATTTCTTTAATTTTATAATTTCTAAGTATGACTTGCAAATGGGTCTCTTAAATTAATTATAATTTGTTGAAATGGAGCTATGGTATGAACATAATTATTGATTTTTTGATGAATAAATCTTATTCTTATGAATTACATAGATTTTTTAGGAATAATTGAATATGCATGTCCGTTTAACTTATGAATTCATGCATGGGTAATTTCAAGTATGCTTTAATTGTTGATTTCTTCATGGATTCATTATGATTTTATCTTATTATATTATTTTAATTATGAATCTAAATACCCATGCTATTCCTTCATTCGTCATGGCATATGCATGTATAAACAAGTATTTTCATGAGATTTATGATGTGGGTTATTACTCAATTATGATTATGACTATGATTTCAAGACAAGTATGGTTATGATATGACATGTGATCACATAATATCTATGATATAGATTTTAAGCATTTATGAGTGAGGATTCACCAACGTGTACAAGTATGAATGAGCTACTCCTATGCATGTAATCATGAATTGAAGTACGATTTGGCTTTTTAGCTTAAGTATGCATGATTGTGAAGTATGTTTGACTTTTAAGCCTAAGTATGCATGAGGATGATTTGAAAGACTTAATACTCTTTTTTCAAGCACGTATATGTATATGTATTCCCGTGGGATGATGACCTAAAACCAAATGATACTAGAGGTGGGAGCTCAATCCAAGGGGTCCTTATGTAAAGTCTCCCTTCTCATAACTATATGTTAGTGTAGGTTTATGTTTATGACCCTTTAAGGGATGGGTATGATTCATGGACTATCACACTAGAATGCCCGGGTCGTAAGATATGATGTAGGATACCTTTGGCAATTAGTCTACTCTCATCCGGTGGGAGGCTGTCACTGGGCGATTCATGCATTAGCTCGCATGCTTTGAGATGTCGACTATGGTCCATCCCCATATGTTAAGTATTATGACATTCATGCATCATGGATTCATGACATATTATTATGATATTTTTTCCTATATACTACAT
>JAPFFP010022922.1:0-16302 GCA_026153255.1 Solanum medicagineum
GATTAGAGTCCTATTCATGGTTGTGAAGCGTGCCATGACTATGAGTAGGAGGCTATGAGGTGTTTTAGGAAATGTTTGCCTTCTTTATGTTCTAAGTCGTGCTATAGAGATGTGGTAAGTTTGTCCCCCCTAACGATTGTTCTTTGCTATGCTAGATCATGCCTTACACTCGAGGAAGAAGGGCCCAAAATCCCGAGGAGCAACCTACCAATGGTGAGCTCTGGGATGCTCTCACTATGCTTACCCAAGCAGTGGACAACCAAGTCATCCAAGGGGCCCAAGCCCCTCATGCTACTACTCCGGAAGCTAGGGTAAGGGACTTCATGAGGATGAATCCTCTGGTGTTATATGTGTCAAAGGTGGATGAAGATCCACAAGAGTTCACTGATGAGGTCTACAAGATCTTGAATATCATGGGTGTTGGGCCGAATGAAAAGGCAGAGTTGGCGGCGTACCAACTCAAAGGGATAGCCCAAATATGGTATGATCAATGGAAGGGGGAGAAGGGACATGGTAATGTGGTGCTTTGGGAGGAGTTCAAATTGGTTTTCCTTTATCGATTTTTCCCTCTTGAGCTTAGGGAAGCTAAGTTGGCAGAGTTCATGAACTTGAAACAAGGTATTATAAGTGTGAGGGAGTATGCCCTCAAATTCAACTCACTTTCCAAGTATGCGCTCATTTGGTATCCGATCCTAGATCTAAGATGAATAAGTTCGTGATGGAGGTCTCCAACTTAGTGAGTGTAGAATGCCAGTCCGCCATGCTAAATAGTGACATGGACTTGTCTCGGTTGATGACCTATGCCAAGCAAATAGAGGAGGAGAAACTGAGGAAGAGAAGTGGGCATGAGGCCAAGAGGGCCTGATTTGAGGGTAAATTCCAAAAGGGTGCTAGATTTCATCAAGGCCAAGGGTCTTCTCATGCTACTAATAGGAGGTTTGCCAATGACTTCCCTAGGCCTCAAGGTGTTGGTGGTGTGGTTCCTATTAATGTGTGCCCTAAATATGGAAGGAGCCATGAAGTCCCATGCTTGAAAGGTTCTAATGCATGCTTTGAATGTGGGGAATTTGGTCACAAGAAGTTGGATTGTCCAAGAAACCGTGGCAAAGGTCGGGGTACCAATACGGTTCCATTGGGTAGAGGTAGTCCTCAAGGTGGTGCCCCAAGGCACAATCGATTTTATGCTCTACATGGCAGGCAAGGGGTTGGTGAGGTTCCCGATGTTGTTATCGATATGTTGAAAATCTTTGACTTTGATGTATATGCTTTGATTGATCCGGGTACCACTCTTCCTTTTGTTACCCACTTTGTTGCCCAAAAGTTCCATGTTGACCCCGAGTTATTGCATGAGTCATATGAAGTGTCTACTCCTATTGGTGCATCTATTGTTGCTAGGAAAGTTTATATAAGTTTTCCTATTTGAATTTTGCATAAGTTGTTGCCTTGTGATCTTGTGGAAATAAACGTGGTTGACTTTGATGTCATTCTTGGGATGGATTGGTTGCATGCCTACTATGCTTCTACTGATTATAGAACCTGTAGGGTCAAATTTCAGTTTCCAAATGAACCCATCCTTGAGTGGGGAAAACAAGATTTGGTGGTCAACTGTAGGTTCATCTCTTGCATTAAAGCCTGTAAGTTGATCTCTACGGGGTGTCTTTACCATCTTGTGAGGGTTAGGGATATGGAGTCTAAAGTCCTTCCCATACAGTCTATTCCAATTTTAAATGATTTCCTTGATGTCTTCCTAAATGACCTTCTCGGTGTCCCTCTTGAAAGGGGGATAGATTTTGGTATAGACCTCCTTCCCGATACTTAACCTCTCTCCATTCCCCCTTACCATATGGCCCGGTGGAGTTGAAAGAGTTAAAGTAACAAATGAAAGATTTGTTGGAGAAGGAACTTATTAGACCTAGCCAATCACCTTGGGGTGCCCCAGTGTTGTTTGTGGAGAAGAAGCATGGGTTCCTTCAGATGTGTATTGACTATCGACAACTCAATAGGGTCACTATAAAGAATAGATATCCCCTTCCAAGAATTGATGATTTGTTTGACAAATTGTAAGGGACTAGCTTTTACTCTAAGATTGATCATCGATCTGGGTATCATCAAATGAGGGTGAGGGAGTGTGATATTTCCAAGATGGTCTTCCGAACTAGATATGAGCATTATGAATTAGTGGTGATGTCTTTTGGGTTGACCAATGCACCGGCCATCTTCATGAATCTAATGAATAGGGTCTTCAAACCTTACCTTGATTCCTTTGTTGTGGTCTTCATTGATGATATTTTGATCTATTCACATAGTAGGGAGGAGCATATGAGTCATGTGAGGGTTGTGTTGCAAAGATCGAGGGAGGAGAAATTGAATGCTAAGTATGAAAAATGTGAATTTTAGTTGAAGGAGGTTGCATTCTTGGGTCATGTGGTGTCAGGGGATGGTGTTAAGGTGGATCCTAAGAAGACTGATGTGATTAGAAATTGGCCTAGACCATTGGCCCCGTCGGATATTCAGAGCTTCTTGGGCCTAGTGGGTTATTATAGAAGGTTTTTGAATGGGTCCTCCTCCATTCCTTCCCCTATGACAAAATTAACTCAAAAGAAGGTTAGGTTTGTGTGGACCGATGAGTGTGAGAGGAACTTCCAAACATTGAAAGACAAGCTTGTGTCCACTCCTATATTGTCACTACCGGATGGGCTTGAGGGATTTGTGGTGTATTGTGATGTTTACTAGGTTGGTTTGGGTTGTGTGTTGAAGCAAAATGGTAAGGTCATAACTTATACTTTTAGACAACTAAAGGTACATGAAAGAACCTATCTTACCCATGATCTAGAGTTAGCCGCCGTTGTGTTTGCATTAAAGATTTGGCGTCACTACTTGTATGGGGTGCATGTTGATGTGTTCACCAATCACAAAAGCCTCTAATATGTCTTCACTCATAAGTACGTCAACTTGAGGCAAAGGAGATGGTTAGAACTTCTTAAAGACTATGATATGAGTGTGCATTATCATCCAGGTAGGGCAAATGTCGTGGCAGATGCTTTGAGTAGGGTGTCTATGGGTAGCCTAGCTCATGTTGATGGTGGTGATAAGGAAATGGCTAGGGAGGTGCATCAATTGGCTAGATTGGGGGTTAAGTTGGAAAAGGTTGGTGATGATGGTGTTGTTGTTGATGATGGGTCTAAGTCTTCATTAGTTGATGAGGTGATAGCAAAACAAGATCTTGACTCCTCCTTGCTTGAATTGAAAGCCTTGGTGAAAGGGGGCAAAGTAGAGGTTTTCTCCCAAGGGGAAGATGGTGCCTTTAGGTACCAAGGTAGGTTGTGTGTGCCTTGTGTTGATGGTTTGAGGGAGAAAATGCTTGATGAGGCCCATAATTCTTCTTATTCTATCCACCCCGGTTACACCAAAATGTATAGAGACTTGTGGGATGTGTATTGGTGGGGAGGCATGAAGAGGGACGTTTCCAAGTTCCTTTCCAGTTGCCATAGTTGCCAACAAGTTAGAGCTGAACATCAAAGGCCAGGTGGCCTAATCAAAGACATAGAGATCCCACTTGGAAGTGAGAGGTGATTAGTATGGATTTTGTGGTTTGGTTGCCCAAGACTAGAAATGATTTTGATTCCATTTGGGTTGTGGTTGATAGGATGATGAAATCGACTCACTTTCTACCGCTTAAGACCACATATGGGGCTGAAGAGTATGAAACGTTGTACATCCATGATTTAGCGAGGTTACATGGGGTTCCTTTTTCCATCATATCGGATCGTGGTGCACAATTCACTTCACACTTTTGAAGGTCTTTCCAAAGGGGTCTTAGTACAAAGGTTCACCTTAGTACGACCTTTCACCCCCAAACAGATGACCAAGCCGAAAGAACCATTCAAACACTTGAGGATATCCTTAAGGCTTGTGTCTTGGAGCTTAAGGGTAGTTGGAATGATCATCTTCCGTTGATTGAGTTTGCATACAACAATAGCTATCACTCTAGCATTAGTATAGCTCCTTTTGGGGATCTTTATGGGAGACGTTGTAGATCATTAGTTGGTTGGTTTGAGGTTGATGAGGTGGCTTTATTGGGACCGTAGCTGGTCATAGAGGCTCTTGAGAAGGTTAGGATGATTTGGGAAAGGTTGAAAATAGTTTAAAGTCATCAAAGATCCTATGCTGATGTGAGAAGAAGAGACCTTGAATTAAAAGTGGGTGATTGGGTTTATTTGAAAGTTTCTCGAATAAAAGATGTGGTCCATTTTGGTAGAAAGGGGAAGTTAAGTCCAAGATATGTTGGTCCTTATGAGGTGATAAAGAGGGTTCGCAAGGTAGCTTATGAGTTGAAGTTGCCTAGTGAAATGAATTTGGTTCATCCAGTGTTCCATGTCTCTATTTTGAGAAAATGTGTTGGTGATCCTAATGCTATTGTGCCTCTAGATGTTGTGGGTGTTTTTAAGGACAACTTGACTTATGAGGAGGTTCTAGTTCAAATTTTGGATCAGTAAGTGAAAAGATTGAGGAACAAGGAAGCGACATCTGTTAAGGTCCTTTGGAGGAAACCAACAAGTCAAAAGTGCTATATGGGAGGCCGAAGCGGACATGCAAAAGCGGTATTCTTATCTTTCCCACTCCACTCAAGCCTAAGGTACTAATTCTGAGTCCCCTATATGATTGCAAGTCTTATATTTCAACCCCTATGTCATTCATATGTATTCATGTTCAAGTTGGAAAATTTGTGATGATTTTACACTTATGATGAGATTTTGAAAATGGTGTTTTAAATGTAATGTGGCATTCTTGTTGGGGATGATCTGTTTATGATCACTCTTGTCATGTACATTTCTTTTACATTCGGGGACAAATATTCCCAAGGGGGAGATATTAAAACGACCTCAAAAAGTGCCCAAAAATGTGCTCAGAATGCCCGAAATTTTAAATTTCATATATCTCAAAATTTGCGCATGATATCAAAAATCTGACTTCATATACTTGTTTAGGGGGTCAAAATTAGGGGAAAGGGTCTAACCCTGATTTAAGAGCAACCATAGCAAAATTTGAAAATTGCAAAAATTCGATTTCCAGAGACGATCCACGCCCCCTGGCGCGACGCGCTCCTATACATTTTTTTTTCTAGTTTTCTATCTTGGTCCAAGACTTTTGGGTCTTGGGACTAAATGTTCCCAAACATGTTTTTACCTATGCATAGTCATATTTCACCCTCATAACATCCTAAACATTCTTTAATATCCTCTCAAACACATCCATATTTTTCACTCCTAAATTCAAGTCTCAAAACCCTCATCTGGAACTAAAGATTTCCTTCAAGCTTCAAGCCTCCATTTTCAATCTTCATCAAGAGCTTCCTCAAAGCTAAGGTATATAGGTTTTAGCCATTGGGTCCTTCCACCCATGGTGCCCTAACATCCTTTTTACTCAATTTACATGATTTAAATTTGATTTTGCAAATGGGTTTACTAGTATGAACTTGTCTATGAACTATGTTAAAGCTATATGAATTTGTGATTATTTTGCTATGTTTTGAGCTATAAATCCTGGATCTATTGTAAGATTTGAGAAGGGATTTTGATGTATATTACTTGAGGGTGTTGCAAGGTGCTGATTGATGGTTTTAGAATGGATTTTCTTATATAATTTCATCTCTATATTTCATGGTTTTATACTAGCATTACACACCCTCTAAGTGTTTGATAAAATGTCTGGATGTGGTTTCATGAGGAATTGAAGGTCCAAAGCATGATATATGATATGATTGAGATTATGATTATGAAAGGAGCTTATGTATATGATATAATGTATATACAGTGTTGCATTGGGCCATGCACTATCCAGGGGGACTAAGAGCCCGGATAACCTTATCGAGGGGTTTGTACCTTGATAACCGAGGTGGGGGTTTGTATTCATCAACTATGTGAGGGGTTTTTACTTCGCCACCAGGATGATAAGGTGAAATTATCATAAACCATGTGAGGGGTTTATACCACACCACCGGGGTGATGGGGTACTTTGAAAATTGAAACGACCCCAAAAAGTGCATAAAACGTGCCTCGAAATGCCCGGAACTTTAATTTTCATGCATCTAAAAATCCATTCATTATTTCAAAAATTCAACTTCATATTTGTGATTAGATGGTCAAAATTAAGTGGAAAAGGGTCTATCCTCGATTTAAGAGAGAAAGAATAGTAATTATAAATTTTTAAGGGATGATTTCCAGTGAGCTGTTTGTGATGCTTCCGTGACGCTCCTTGGGTGCGCTTTAGTAAAAATCCCTCTCCGCGTCCTTTCCACGATGTGGAGATGTGTTTTTCGCCTGGCAGTTTTTCTTGTGCTACCCAAAATATTCTAAGTGTTGGGCCCAAGTTTCCCAAACGTGTTTTTATCTACACTTTGTCAAGTTTCACCTTTATATCATCCTAAACATTTCCCAATACTCCCCAAAACACTTAGCCTTACTTTCACTCCAAATTCCAAGACTCAAAACCCTCATCCAGATTTAAGGATTCTCTTCAAGCTTCAAGTCTCCATTGTCAACCTTCACCAAGAACTTCTCCAAAGCTAAGGTATATGGTGTTGAACCATTAGGTCCTTCCACCAATGGTGCCTAAGCCTTATTTTTACTAATATTGCATGATTTAAAGTTGACTTTACAGTTGGGTCTTGTATACTGAGAAATTTTCTGCACAGTGATTTTAGTTCATGAAAGTATAGTTGTGTTATCATGTTTTGAGCTTCAAATCTTAGATCAAATGTTGGATTTGATGAGGGATTTTGATGTTAATGTCTTGGGGGTGTTCCAAGGAGTTAAATGATGGTTTTACAATGGATTTTCTTGCATGATTTTATCTCTAAATTGCATGGTCTTTTACCCCCATTACACACCCCAAGGTGTTTGATAAAATATCTGGTTATGGTTTCATGAGGAAATGAATGTCCAAAGTATGAGATACGATATGAATGATGTTATGATGATGAAATGAGCTTATGTATATGATTATTCCTATATGAAATGTTGCATTAGAGCCTATGATGAATCCTATATAAAGTGTTGCATTAGACAATACCCGATCCGGGGAGACAAGAGCCTGGGTAACCATGTTGGGGGTTTATACTCATCAACCATGCGAGGGGTTTATACTTTGTCACCATGTTGGTAAGGTGTGATTACTATCAACCATGTGAGGGGTTTATACCACACAACCACCAAGGGGTTTATACCTTGAATAACTAGCTTGGTCTTTTTTACACATATGATATTCTATATGAGTATGGATTACTTAAGCATGTTTTACTTATGCATTGATCATACATGTCATATTGCTATATCATGCCTATTGCCTATTCTTATGCTTGTTGACTATGAAACTTATCTCTTGTTGCATTGCATCCCGCATGCTTAATACATTCAAACATACTAACTTATACTCTTTTCTACATGATATCACCTGGTAGGAACCGGTGCGCAAGTTGATCATCCTCCTCCTCCACGTGTCTAGACGGTGCTATTCCAAGCTTTGTTGGTGAGTCCTCCATTTTGGGGACTTTGGTTTATGTTTTCCTCTTATCTATTTATTGAGACGCTATCTTATTTTCTACTTGACTATGAGGGTGAGCCCAGTTACTTTGTCTTGGCCCTCGCTCTATCTATGTATTTAGAGGTGTTTGTTGGACAAGTTAAATATTTATGATATGAGCTATGATTCCTTGTCTCTTTATGTTGATGTGTTTCAAAGCTTTCCCTTAACCCCAATGCCCCATTCTATTCTATATGTATTTTATATGCTTTTGCGACTAAGGATGCGTAATGACAAGTTAAGAGGCTTGTTTGGGATTTCCTTCGATTTCCCTATTCGCCGCGTCAAGTCTAGGCCCTGGGCTTGGGTAGTGGCAAACTTGGTATCAGAGCACTAGGTTGATAGATCCTCTGAGTCCAATACACCACATCGATTTTAGAGTTCTATTCATGGTTGTGAAGCGCGCCATGACTATGAATAGGAGGCTATGAGACGTTCTAGGAAATGTTTCGCTTCTTCATGTTCTAAGTCATGCTATAGAGTTGTGATAAGTTTTTCCCCTTAACGATTGTTCTTTGCTATGCAAAATCATGCCGAATACTAAAGGAAGATGGGCTCAAACTTCGAGGAGCAACCTACCAATGTTGAGCTTAGGGATGCTCTTACTATGCTTTCCCAAGTGGTGGCCAACCAAGTCTAACAAGGGGCCCAAGCCCTTCATGCTAATACCTCGGGAGCTAGGGTAATAGACTTCATAAGGATGAATCCTCCAATTTTCCCTTGTTCAAAGGTGGATAAAGATCCACAAGAGTTTATTGATGAGGTCTACAAAATCTTATCTATCATGGGTGTTGGGTCAAATGAGAAGGCGGAGTTGACGTCGTATCAGCTCAAAGGGGTATCCCAAATTTGGTTTGATCAATGGAAGGGTGAGAAAGTAATGGATCTGTGGTGCTTTGGGAGGAATTTGAATTGGCCTTCCTTAATCGATTCTTCGCCCTTGAGCTTAGGGAAGCAAAGTTGGTTGAGTTTATGAACTTGAAACAAGGTACTATGAGTGTGAGGGAGTATGCCCTCAAATTTAATCAACTTTCAAAGTATGCTCCCGACTTGGTGGCCTATCTTAGGTCAAGGATGAATAAGTTTGTTATGGGGGTTTTCGACTTGGTAAGCGAAGAATGCCGGTCCGCCTTGCTTATTAGTGATATGAATTTGTCTCGGTTGATGAACTATGCTAAGCAAATGGAAGAGGAGAAATTGAGAAAAAGGAGGGACCGTGAGGCCAAGAGAGCCCGATTTGAGGGCAAGTTCTACAAGGGTGCTACATTTCGTCAAGGCCAAGGGCTTCTTCATGCTACTAATAGGGGGTTTGCCAATGACCTCCCTAGGCCACAAGGTGTTGGTGGGATGGTTCCTAGCGATGTGTGCCATTAATGTGGAAAAAGCCATGAAGGCCCACGTTTAAGGGGTTCTAATGCATGCTATGAATGTGGGGAGCTTGGTCACAAGAAAGTAGATTGTCCAAGAAATCATGGCAAGGTCCGGGGTGCTAATACGGTCCCAGTGGGTAGAGGTGGTCCTCAAGGTAGTTCCCCAAGACACAATCGATTCTATGCTTTACATGGGAGGCGAGGGGTTGGTGAAGTCCCCGATGTTGTTACCGGTATGTTGAAAATCTTTGATCCTGATGTATATGCTTTGATTGATCTGGGTTCCACCCTTTCCTTTGTTACCCCTTTGTTGCTAAAAAATTTCTTGTTGAGTCGGAGTTGTTGCATGAGTCACATGAGCTGTCTACTCCTAAAGGTGCATCTATTATTGCTAGGAGGGTGTATAGAAATTATCTGGTTTGCATCTTGCATAAAATCGTAACTTGTGATCTTGTTGAATTAGATATGGTTGATTTTGATGTTATTCTTGGGATGGATTGGTTGCATGCCTATTATGCTTCTATTGATTGTAGCACTCATAGGGTCAAGTTTCACTTCCCAAATGAACCCGTCCTTGAATGGGTAAGTCATGATATGGTAGTGAGGGGTAGGTTCATCTCATGCATTAAGGCCCATAGGTTGATTTCCAAGGGGTGTTTGTATCATCTTGTGAAGGTCAAAGATGTGGAGTCCAAAGTCCCTTCCATTGAGTTGGTCTCGATTGTAAATGAGTTTCTTGATGTCTTCCCAAATAAACTTCCCGGTGTCCCTCCCGAAAGGGAGACAGATTTTGGCATAGATCTCCTTCCCGACACTCAACCTATCTCCATTCCCCCTTACCATATGGCCCCGGCTGAATTGAAGGAGTTAAAGGAGCAATTGAAAGATTTGTTGGAAAAGGGATTATTAGACCTAACCGATGACCTTGGGGTGCACCGGTGTTATTTGTAAAGAAGAAATATGGGTCCCTTAGAATGTGTATTGACTACCGGCAACTTAATAGGATCACTATAAAGAATAGATATCCTTTTCCAAGGATTGATGACTTGTTTGACCAATTGCAAAGGGCTAGCTTTTTCTCTAAGATTGATCTTCTGTTTGGGTACCATCAAGTGAGGGTGAGGGAGCGTAATATTCCCAACACGGCCTTCCAGACTAGATATGAGCATTATAAATTCGTGGTGATGTCCTTTGGATTGACTAATGCTCCGACCATCTTCATGGACCTAATGAATAGGGTCTTCAAACCCTACCTTGGTTCCTTTGTTGTGGTCTTTATTGATGATATTTTGATCTATTCCCATAGTAGGGAAGAGCATATGGGCCATTTGAGGGTCGTGTTGAAAAGATTGAGGCAGGAGAGACTGTATGATAAAAATGACAAGTGTGAATTTTTATTGAAGGAGGTTGCATTCTTGGGTCATGTGGTGTCGGGGGATGGTATAAAAGTGGATCCTAAGAAAACCAATGTGATTAGGAATTGGCCTAGACCATTGACCACGTCGAAAATTAGGAGTTTCTTGGGCCTTGAGGGTTACTATAGAAGGTTTGTGAATGGGTTCTCCTCCATTGCTTCTCTTATGAAAAAATTGACTCAAAAGAAGGTGAAGTTTGTGTGAACCGGTGAATGTGAGAAAAGTTTCCAAATATTAAAAGATAGACTTGTGTTCGCTCCTATATTGTCACTACCAGATGGGCTTGAGGGTTTTGTGGTGTATTGTGATGCATTTAGAGTTGGTTTAGGTTGTATGATAATGCAAAATGGCAAGGTCATAGCCTATGCTTCAAAACAACTCATGGTGCATGAAAAGAACTACTCTACCCATGATCTTGAATTGGCCGCCGTGGTATTTGCATTAAAGATTTGGCGTCATTATTTGTATGGGGTGCATGTTGATGTCTTCAACAATCACAAGAGCTTTCAATATGTCTTCACTCAAAAAGATCTTAACTTGAGACAAAGAAGGTGGATAAGTGTGCATTACCATCAGGGTAAGGCAAATGTTGTAGCAGATGCTTTGAGTCAGGTGTCTATGGGTAGCCTAGCTCATATGGATGTTGGTGATAGGGAGATGGCTGGAGAGGTGCATAGACCGGCTAGATTGGGGGTGAAGTTAGAAGATGTGGGTAATGGGTGTGGTTGTTGTTGATGGTTTCAAATCTTCTTTGATTGATGAGGTGATAGCAAAGCAAGACCTGAACTCCTCCTTGGTTGAATTGAAGGTCTTGGTAAAAGAGGACAAAATACAGGTTTTCTCCCAAGGGGAGATGGGACCCTTAAATACTAAGGTAGGTTGTGTGTGCCAAGTATTGATGGTTTGAGGGAGAGAATTCTTGATGATGCCCATAATTCTTCTTATTCTATCCACCCTGGCTCCACCAAAATGTATAGAGACTTAAGGGATGTGTACTGGCGGGGAGGCATATAGAGGGACATTGCTAAATTTATTTCTGGCTGCTATAGTTGCCAACAAGTCAAGGACGAACATCAAAGGCCGGGTGGCCTAACTGAAGACTTAGAGATTCCCACTTGAAAGTGGGAGGTGATAACATGAATTTTGTGGTTGGGTTGCCCAAGACTAGGAAGGGTTTTGATTCCATATGAGTGGTGGTTAATAGGATGACAAAATCGGCTTACTTTTTACCGGTCAAGACTACATGTGGGGTTAAAGAGTATGCAAGGTTATACATACATTAGTTAGTGAGGTTACATGGGGTTTCTTTATCCATCATATCGGATCGGGGTGCACAATTTACTTCACACTTTTGGAGATCTTTCCAAAGGGGTCTCGGTACCAAAGTTCACCTTAATACGGCTTTCCACCCTCAAACCAATGGCCAAGCCGAAAGGATGATTCAAACACTTGGAGGATATGCTTAGGGCTTGTGTCTTGGAGCTTAAAGATAGTTGGGGTTACCATCTTCCATTGATTGAGGTTGCCTACAACAATAGCTATCACTCTAGCATCGGTATGGTTCCATTTAAGTCTCTTTATGGGAGACGTTGTAGATCACCGGTGGGTTGGTTTGAGGTTGGAGAGGTGGCTCTATTAGGGCCGTTTCTGGTTATGGATACTTTTGAGAAGGTTAATATGATTAGGGAAAGGTTGAAGACAGCCCAAAGTCGTCAAAAATCCTATGCCAATGTGAGAAGAAGAGACCTAGAATTCCAAGTGGGTGATTGGGTTTATTTGAAGGTTTCTCCAA
The DNA here is from genome assembly GCA_026153255.1 of Solanum medicagineum. Lineage (NCBI taxonomy): Eukaryota > Viridiplantae > Streptophyta > Magnoliopsida > Solanales > Solanaceae > Solanum > Solanum medicagineum. Next base: position 12,159 of record JAPFFP010022922.1, read on the forward strand.
TGAAAGGTGTAGTCCGTTTTGGTAAAAAGGGGAAGTTCAGTCCAAGGTATGTTGGTCCTTATGAGGTGATTAAGAGGGTTGGCAAGGTAACTTATGAGTTGAAGTTGCCTAGTGAAATGGATTTGGTCCATTCGGTGTTCCACGTGTCTATGTTGAGAAAATGCGTTAGTGACCCTAATGCCATTGTACCTCTTGATGTTATGGGTGATGTGGAGGATAACTTAACTTATGAGGAGATCTTGGTTCAGTTCTTTGATAGGCAAGTAAAGAGATTGAGGAACAAAGAAGTGGCATCCGTTAAGGTCCTTTGGAGGAATCAACAAGTCGAAAGTGCTACTTGGGAGGTCGAAAAAGACATGCAAAAGCGGCATTCTTATCTTTTCCACTCCACTCAAGCCTAAAGTACTAATCTAAGTCTTATATGTGACTTCAAGTTCTACATTTCAGCCCTTATGCCATTCATGTGCATTCATGTTTAAGTTGGTAAATTTATGATGATTTTACATTTATGATGAGGATTTGAAAATGGTGTTTTGCATATTATGTTGCATTCTCATTGCGGCTGATTTATTCATGATCAAGCTTGTCTTTTACGTCTCCTTTACATTCGGTGATGAATATTATCAAGGGGGAGATATTGAAATGACCCCGAAAAGTGCCCAAAAACGTACCTCGAATGCTTGAATTTTAATTTTCATATATCTAAAAATCCTTTCGTTCTTTCTAAAATCTAACTTCATATTTGTTATCAGAGGGTCAAAATTAGGTGAAAAAGAGTCTACTCTCGATTTAAGGGCGAAAGAATAGCAATTATAAATTTTTAAGGGACAATTTTCAGTGAGCTGTTTGCGATGCTTTCGCGACGCGCCTTGGGCGTACTTTAGTACAAATCCCTCTCCACGATGCAGAGATGTGTTTTTCGCCTAGCAGTTTTTCTTGTGCAACCCAAAATATTCTAAGTATTGGGCCCAAGTTTTCCAAACGTGTTTTTATCTATACTTAGTCAAATTTCACCCTTATGTCATACTAAACATTTCCCAATACTACCCAAAACACTTAGCCTTACTTTCACTCCAAATTCCAAGACTTAAAACCCTCATCCGGATTTAAGGATTCTCTTCAAGTTTCAAGTCTCCACTGTCAACCTTCACCAAGAACTTCTCCAAAGCTAAGGTATGTGGTGTTGAACCATTGAGTCCTTCTACTCATGGTACCTAAGCCTCCTTTTACAAATATTGCATGATTTAAAGTTGATTTTACATTTGGGTCTTGTATATTGAGAAATTTACTGCACAGTGATTTTAATTCATGAAAGTATGGTTGTTTTAGCATGTTTTGAGCTTCAAATCTTGGATCTAATGTTGGATTTGATGAGGGATTTTGATGTTAATATCTTAGGGGTGTTGCAAGGTGTTGATTGATGGTTTTACAATGAATTTTCTTGCATGATTTCATCTCTAAATTGCATAGTCTTTTGCTCCCATTACACACCCCCAAGGTGTTTGATAAAATATCCAGTTATGGTTTCATGAGGAAATGAAGGTCCATCAAAGCATGAGATATGATATGAATGATGTTATGATGATGAAATGAGCTTATGTATATGATTATTCCTATATGAAATGTTGCATTAGTGCCTATGATAAATCCTATATAAAGTGTTGCATTAGACCATACCCGATCCGAGGGGACAAGAGCCCAAGTAACCATGTTGGGGATTTATACTCATCAACCATGTGAGGGGTTTATACTTCATCACCGTGTTGGTAAGGTGTGAAGGGGTTTATACCTTAACTAGCTAGCTTGGTTTTTTCTACACATATGATATTCTATTTGAGTATGGATTACTTAAACATGTTTTACTTATGCATTGATCATACATGTCATATTGCTATATCATGCCTATTTCCTATTCTTATGCATGTTGACTATGAAGCTTATCTCATGTTGTATTGCATCCCACATACTTAGTACATTCAAATGTACTAACGCATACTCTTGCCTATATGATATTACCATGTAGGAATCGGTGCCCAAGTTGATCATCCTCCTCCTCCACGTGGCTAGACGGTGCTATTCCAAGCTTGTTGGTGAGTCCTCCGTTTCGGGGACTTTGGTTTATGTTTCCTCTTATATATGTATTGACACACTATCTTATGTTCTACTTGACTATGAGGGTGAGTCCGGTCACTTTGTTTTGGCCCCTGCTCTATCTATGTATTTAGAGGTGTTTGTTGGACAAGTTAAGTATTTATGATATGACCTATGATTCCTTGTCTCTTTATGTTGATGTGTTACAAAGTTTTCCCTTAGCCCCAATTCCCCATTCTATTCTATATTTTATATGCTTCCGCGACCAGGGATGTATAATGACAAGTTAAGAGGCTTGTTTGGGGTTTTCTTCGGTTTCCCTATTTGTCATGTCACGTTTAGGCCCTAGGCTTGGGTCGTGAAAAAAATCTAGCTTGGTCTCTTCTACACATATGATATCCTATATGAGTATGAGCTAAACATTTTTTACTTGAGCATTGGTCATTCATGTGATATTGTTATATGATGTCTGTTGCCTATTGTTATGCATTTTGACTATGATGCCTATCTCTTGTTGCATTGCATCTTACATACTTAGTACATTCAAATGTACTAGCGCATACTCTTGCCTACATGATATCACCATGTAGGAACCGTAACCCAAGTTGATCATCCTCCTCATCCACGTGGCTAGTTCGATACTACTTAAGCTAGTTAGTTAGTTGTCCACTTCGTGGACCTTAGTCTATATTTATCTTATTATGTATTGAGACGCTCTTCCTTATTTTCTATTTTGACTATGAGGGTAAGCTCGATTGCTTTGTCTTGGCCCCTGCTCTTATCTAAGTATCAGAGGTGTTTGTTGGACATGTTACGTATCTATGATATGAGCTTTGACTCTTTGTCTCTTGATTATGATGTTATGCAAGCTTTACGCTTAGCCTCTTTGTCCCTATTCTCACTCTTTATGTCTTTTATATGCTTCTGCGATCAATGATGTGTAATGATATGTTAAAAGGCTTGTTTGGGGTTCCTTCGGGTTCCCCATTCGCCATATCACGTCTAGGCCCTAGGCTTGGGTCGTGACACCGCAAGTGGACATTTATTATGGATCCAAGAGAGAGTTGATCGTCCTTTACCGTGGCATGTTTAGGATGGGCGTGACAACGACGTCGCCTTCATTGTGTATCACAAAATTAAAGGTGATGGGATATGGATGTCGGTTAAGAGAAACTCCTAAGCAACCTTGATTGAGCATAATATTTTAAACGAAACTTATTTTTACTGAGTATGTTTTTCTTAAAAAAGCATGATTTACTTTCTTGAGCTATTTTATATACTAGTATATTCCATATACTGACGTTCATTTAGGCCTGCATCTTTTTTTATGATGCAGTTACAGGTGATAGAGGACTTCAGCCCGTGCACTGTTGATGTTCAATTCAGTGCATTTTCCTAGAGTTGGTGAGCCCTCTTTGCATTTCGGAGGAGCCCTTATTCTTTTGAATCGACCTAATGTTTTCTTTACTTTGATTTGGGATATTCATGGCCTATCATGACACCATCTATATTGTTGAGTAGAGGCTTCATAGACCTTGAGTAGAAGAACATTTGAGCACTGATGTACCTAGATTTATCTCATTCGAAATTATGATACAACAGAGTTATACATTTTATTTTCTTTCTTGCATATGATGAGGTCTTTATATTTTGAGTTCTTTCTTCTGCCGTCGAGTTAATATGGTGATGAGGCCAGGTGATTCTCTTGGGGAATCAACAATGGTTCTTCAAGTACCAGCCACGCCAAGGGTACCCTCCCGGGGTGTGACAATATAATAATTATTTTAACATCATTAATTGTTGACACCCAATTTTTACCCTCCACGGTGTCAATTTAATCATCGAGTTTCTATTTTATTTTAACAAGTCGAAACCATTAATATTTCAAAAAAAAATAATAGTAATTAAAACCCCCCTTTACCACCCCCACTCCCCTGCTTCTTCCTCATTTCTCCCCTTCCCTTTCCCCTTTCCTAAAACCCTAGCCGCCCCTCCCATCTCCTCCATTTTTTCTTCTTCTTCTTCCACGCACAAACACACACCCCACGCATCC
>JAPFFP010022933.1:0-16302 GCA_026153255.1 Solanum medicagineum
AGTTAGCCTATTTTTCAGTTCCTGGAAGCTCCTTTCACATGCATCATTCCATTGGAACTTAGTTCCCTTATGTGTCAGCTTTGTTAGAGGTACAGAAATAGAAGAAAAACCATCAACAAAACTTCTGTAATAACCTGTCAAACCTAGGAAGCTCCGAACTTCTGTGGGTGTTGTTGGTCTTGGCCAATCTTTCACAACCTCTATGTTTTGTGAATCAACCCTTATTCCCTCATCAGACATAATATGACCTAAGAATGGCACTGATTTTAGCCAAAATTCACATTTAGAAAACTTGGCATGCAACTGTCGATCACGGAAAACCTGTAACACTTGTCATAAGTGATTTGCGTGGTCCTCTTCTAATCTTGAATATACCGAAATTTCATCTATAAATACTATCACGAACACAATAAAAAATTTCTTAAATACTCTGTTCATCATATCCATGAAAACTGATGGTGCATTTGTTAGCCCAAATGACATAACAAGAAATTCAAAGTGGCCATAGCGTGTTTTGAAAGCAGTCTTAGGTATATCTTTCTCCTTCACCCTCACTTGGTGATAGCCTGGCCTCAAATCAATTTTTTAAAAGCAGTTGGCACCCAGTAACTGATCAAATAAATAGTCAATCCTGGAGAGGGGGTATTTCTTCTTAATTGTCACCCTATTCAGTTGTCGATAGTCAATACACATTCTCAAGGTGCCATCCTTTTTGTGTACAAATAACACTGGTGCACCCCAAGGGGACACACTAGGTCTTCTAAAACCCTTCTCTAATAAGTCTTTTAACTGTTCTTTTAATTCACGCAATTCTGCCGGGGTCATTCTATATGGAGGGATAGAAATAGGTTGAGTGCCTGGAAGTAAGCCAATACCAAAATCTATTTCTCGTTCTCGAGGTAAGCCTGGAAGTTCTTCAGGGAACACATCAACAAACTCATTCACCACTGGAACTGATTGAAGAGTCAGTGATTCTGCCTCCATATCCCTCACTCTAACCAAATGACATAAATACCCCTTAGATATCATCTTCCTAGCCCTAAAATATGAGATAAACTTCCCCTTTGGTGCCTCAACATTGCCTTCCCATTCAAGAACTGCCTCATTCGGAAAGTGAAAGTACAGTCTCTTAGTTCGGCATTCCACGGTGGCATAGTAAGAAGCTAACCAATCCATACCCATTATAACATCAAATTACACCATTTCTAGCTCAATTAGGTGAGGCAATGTGTCACGATTACAAACAGTTACTACACAGTCATAATAAACCCTTTTAGCCATAATAGATTCACCGGTTGGTGTAGACACTTCAAATGGTTTGTTCAATAGTTTGGGTGTTCTCTTAAGCTTCCCAGTAACTAGTGGAGTGATGTATGATAGTGTAGAACCAGGGTCAGTTAATGCATATACATTATGTGAAAAGATGGACAATGTACCTATGACCACATCGAGTGAAGCTTCCAAATCCTGCCGACTCCCCAGAGCATAAGTGCGATTCTTGACTCCGTTAGAGCTAGCTGCCCCTCTAACACCTCTACCACAACCCATAGGTGCTGGTTGACCCCTACCTATTAGATGAACTGACGATGATGATGCAATAGCTGATCTAGTAGGTTGTGCTATATCACCCATACGCCTCCTCGAGCAATCTCTCATCATATGCCCTGGCATACCACACCAGTAACAAACATTTGTCGTCATATACCCAGATGAATCCTTCCACACTGTTTACAAGGCTACGTAGGGGTCATTTGCTGGCCTGCTGAATACCCCGTTGTCCGTGTACCTTGTCCCTCACCTCGTTGACCACACTGATTTCTCCCAGGCCCCTGAAGTTGTGGTGGCTGGCTGCAGAGTAGGAGGATGATGGACTAGGTGGTCTATTAGAAAACCGAGATCTAAACTCCCCTTGGGACGGTGTAAACTGCCCTGTAGATCTGGCCTTCTTAGACTGTGACCTTTTTAACTTTTGTGTCCTTCTCATTTGCCTCTGGTCCTCCAATTTCTGTGCAAAAGCTTGCATTCTTGCTATATCCATGTCTTTGTTCAAGGAAGCAATAGTACAGTCTCTGACCAGATACGTATCCAATCTATCCACATATCGATGAACTCTATTTGTCACAGTAGCAACTACATTAGGATAATACCTGGCCAGGGAATTAAATTGAAGGCTATAATCCCTCACACTCATATTCCCTTGGAAGAGATTCAAGAACTAATCTGCACGGGCTTCTCGGATCTCTAATGACAAGTAATAGTCCAGAAATGCCTCTTTGAACTCCTTTCAGGTAGTTGGAGGTGCATCTATACCCTCAGATTTCTTCCAAGTTTCATACCACAATATAGCCTCACCCTTCAACATATATGCTGCTAACTCGACTGCTTCTATACCACTCACGTGCATAACCTCTAAAGTGCGTTGAATCTGATCAATAAAATCTTGGGAATCTTCATTAGGATCTGAGACAGTGAAGAATGGAGGGTCCAAATTAAGGAAATTACGTATCCTCGTGCCAGCAGCCCTATTTGTACCACTTGTACCAATAACTGGACCTTCCTGCCTTTGGCCTTGGCCAGCAACTATACGAGTCAATAGTTGGACTGCATTTCTCAAATCCTGCATGGTAGCATCAATAGGTGGTTCTGGGGAATTTCACTACTCTCGGGTTCATTAGGAACTAGAGGAGTTGGAGATGTTTGTGACAAAGACTCCTCTTGAACCTCATTTCGTCGTCTCACCTAACTGGGTATACCAACCACCACTTCTACTCCCTTCCCTTTACCTTTGTTCTGTCTTGTTTCTGGCATACTTGCTATACAAAAACATTTAGGGATTAGATATAATCCACCTGTGACACTTAGCTCTATAGCACGATCTAAAGAATGAAAGGAAAATAACAACTCCTAAATGCCACGTAGCATCCTGCTTATAAATGTGGTGCACAACAGATCGATAAACAAGATTCTACATAAACATAGCTTTGTACACTCCCTATGATGACCTGTTCTAATACTACTTCTGTCACGCCCCAAGTCCCGTTAGGGCGGACTGACACCCGTTGCCGATAAGGCTTGGGAGAACCAACCTATGTCTATGTGCTTTCTATACATACTATAAGGGATTTCTACATTTTACATGCCTTTGAGAAAGTAAATAGTAATAACAAGCCAAAAGGAAATGCATATGGCGAGGCCATTGGGGCCACGGTGTTTAATATACGAGACATGACTACACTTGATTTACATAGTCTACAAATCGTCTAGATAAGGAAAAGTATCTTATAAGGGTTGGGACAGGCCCCGCCTCAACTAACTATACAATACAAACATATAAGCTCTAGACATACACAAAGCCCCGAAGCAACCTGGAGCTTGGTAACAGTAGCTGGATATCCTATACTCCTACTGGGGAGATCTACTAGCACCTGTACCTGCAGCATGAAATGCAGGTCCCCCGTGAGGGACATCAGTACGAGATAATGTACTGAATATGTAAGGAAGGAAACACTATATATGAAGAAACAACTCAAATGAAACTATATATGAAGGAAGGAAACACTATATATGAAGAAACAACTCAAACTCAAAGTTGATGGGCTTTGGTTGCCCATTTTCCCAACTTCTCTTCACTTGGTTTGGGCCCAAAAATAGTCAATTGGGTTGTGATGTACTTGGGCACTTTTTACATTCTTCTTAGACTGACAATAAGGTCCATTTATGATGCTAACACATGGACTAAAGTTACACCCTTAGCACAGACTTCATTCATAATCAGACTTGGACAAATCCGACGTCGGGCCTCGTCTCCGTTTAGCTAGCAATTGAAGCTAACCAAGTAGATGACTCACCTTCTAGCTTCCTAAGTCCTACAAGCACCTCAATTCTCTTACTTTATTTAAGGCAGTGATCTCCTCTATTCGACACAAAACATGTATGCACTCGCCCCTCTTAAACGTTAGACGCACATGTAGCCAATTAACACGAGATTCAAGCACTTTTAAAAATTAGCGGTAATTTAACCAAACCATGTCATGTTTCATTTGTATATTACTAGTATTGTAAGGTGTAGGGTATTACAGATTTGTACTTTATTGGTGTTAAATATTACGTGACATTTAATTATCCCTACTTGATAACACTTGATTGTTACATTATAATATAGGTTTTTTAAATTAGAAGTTGGTCTTTATTTTTTTATACATACTCCTATCACTACTTCTTCGTTGTTGGTCTGTTAGACATGCTAGGTACATGTAGTTTCGTACTCATACTACACTTATTGCACTCTTTTGTGGTGCACATTTAATTTCGAGTACGAGCGCATCCCATGAAGCTATTGGAGATCAAGCTTAGATTATTTTGGAGTTATGGTGAGCTGCTTGGCTATTCTGCATCCAACACCTCCCTCTATCTCGTTAATCTTCTATTTTCATATTCATACCGGATATTTCATATGATTAGACTTGTCATCTTAGTTTCAGACTTGCATCATTGTTTTAGAAGCTCTTGTACTTATGACACCAAACCTTGGGTGGTATTTTATTTTTTCGTATTTTGTACCTATAAGTGACTGATTGTTGAGGGTATCCATTTGTTCTATCTTTCACTTTAAATATTACATTGAATTAGTAACTTGTTGGGTTGGCTTACCTATCGGCTGGGAGTATAGGTGTCATCATGACTCGTGTTTTAGGGTCGTGACAAAATTTAGTATCAGAGCTCTAGGTTCATCAGTCTCATAAGTACAAGAGTAATGTCTAGTAGAGTCTTGCAGATCAGTATGATAACATCCATATTTATCTTCAAGATACTATAGGACATTTAGGAAACTTCTACTCTTACATTATGTGTTGTAAAAATTTGACTCTGTTGAAATTCTAACTTTATAATCTCATTCTCTCATAGATGGTGAGGACTCGTGCATCTGCGAGTGGTGATCAGGAGCCTATTCCTGCACCTAATTCTGATGTTACTAGGCGGGGTAGAGGCAGAGGGTGAGGACGAGGTCGAGGAAGAGGCCGCACTACAACACATATGGGAGGGCACATACCAATAGCCACCCAAGGCCTTGCTGGGGCAGTACCTCCTGATGCAGATGTGATTCATGAGGAAGTGCATGGTCATGCTGTGGAATATGGATCCTCTCAGGCTCTACCTGGTTTTATTGCCACTCTAGTGCTTCAAGATACTTTGGTTCGTATACTAGGATTCCTAGAAGGGATGGCTCAAGCAAGAACAGTGTCGGTCTACTCTGATGGTTCATAGACTTGCGTTGGAGGCCAGACTCAAATGGTTTCTCTAGGTTCTCAGACTCCAGGTACTCAGCTAGCTGCTACTACAGCTCCTCGTTTTAATAGTATGGCACTGTCGGGTGTTACATCACATTTGGCTAATAGACCAGTTAAGACTGTGGATGAGCAGATGATGTTTTGGAGGTTCAAGATGATGAATCCTCTAACTTATATAGGTGACTTAAATGGGGATGCATACGAGTTTATAGTCAATTGTCATGAGAGGTTGCACAACCTTAGGTTAGTGGAGTAGCATAGAGTTGACTACATGATGTTTTAGATGATTAGCCCTGCTAAGCAGTGGTGGAGGGATTATATTAGTAGCAGGCCAGCTGGATCACCTTGACTTTCATGGAGACAGTTTACTCAGGTATTTTTAGATAAGTTTGTTCCATGTAGTGAGGGGGAGCGAAAAAGGGCCGAGTTCGACGGCTTGCAACCGAATGGTATGTATGTCGCAGAATATGAGGCTAAATTTCATGCCTTGGCTTAGGGATGCTTCGATGATACTTCCTACTAAGGTTGAGAGAGTTAGAAGGTTTGTTAAGGGATTGATCATTCCGATTCGCATAGGAGTTTCTTAGGTTGCTGCTTCTGGTTCTACTTTTCAAAAAGTGGTAGATGTTGCAAACGAGATAGAGATGATTTCACGTGAGGAATCTGAGCAACATGAGGGTAAAATGTCTCATTGTTCGAGTGATTATGGAAGTTCTCCACCCAGGAGTCGAGGTTACTTAGGGAGAGGTCACCAATCTCAGTCTAGCAAAGCTATGCATGCTATTATTCCGGTGTCTGGAGTTGATTATGTTGGGCCTAACACCTCTGGCTCAGCGCATACTTCTTAGGGTTCATCTTCTAGATCCTTAAGTCGTGGAGGGTATATTGCTGTTCATTTAGGATCTTCTCATCATTCTACTCCTCGTAGGGGCTATTTTGAGTGTGGTGATATGGGACATTTTGTGAGATATTACCCAAGGATTGGTCATGGGTGATTCACATCAGGATTTTCATGCTTTTCCTTCCAAGACTGCAGAACCTTCAACTGGGGTAGGTGCACAGAGTGGCAGAGGTGGTTCGCATTCAGGTAAAGGTGGTACTCATTCTAGTCGAGGTGGTGGTCGTGGAGGTTTTCAACCTACGGGTAGCCATGCCCAGTGTTATGCTTTCCAAGTAGGCTAGAGGCGGAGACTTCAGATGTTGTTATCATTGGTATCATTCCAGTTTGTCATCGATCAGCTATTATATTGTTTGACCCAGGCTCTACCTACTCTTACGTGTCCATATATTTTGCTTCTAGTTTGGATATGCCATGTAAGTCTCTTGATTTTCCAGTATATGTTTCTACTCCTGTTGGGGTTTCAGTAGTGGTAGATCAGGTATATCGATCGTGCATAGTTATTTTGATAGGTTATAACACTCATGTGGATTTGAAGGTGTTAAATATGGTAGACTTTGATGTTATTCTTAGAATAGATTGGTTGTCTCCTTACCATGCTATTTTGAATTATCATGCCAAGACTATTACATTAGCTATGCTTGGGATTCCTACTATAGAGTAGAGAGGTTCTCTTAGTTATGCTCCAAAAAAGGGTGATATCATTTCTTAGGGCTCGTCCACTGGTGGAGAGAGGATTTTTGGCTTACTTGGCATATATTTGAGATACCGGCATGGAGACTCATAAGCTTTACTCTATTGCAGTAGTGAGTGATTTTCCAGAGGTCTTTCTGATAGACCTACCAGGTATTCCACCTAATCATGACATTGATTTTTGTATTGATCTAGAACCAGACACATAGCCTATTTCTATTCCACTTCCGTATGGCACCAGTCGAATTAAAAGAGTAGAAAGAGCAGTTACAGGATCTATTGAATAAGGGATTCATTAGGTCAAGTGTATCTACTTGGGGTGTTCTAGTCTTGTTTGTAAAGAAGAAGGATGGATCGATGCACATGTGTATTGACTACCAACAGTTGAACAAGTGATAGTCAAAAATAAGTACACAATACCTGGTATTGATGATTTATTTGATCAGCTCTAGGATGCTTCTGTTTTCTCTAAGATTGACTTGAGATCCGGTTATCATCAATTGAAGATTAGGGCAGAGGATATTCCTAAGATAGCCTTTCGGACACGTTGTGGCCATTATGAGTTTCTGGTGGTGTCTTTTGGGTTGACTAATGCCCCAGCAACATTTATGGACTTAATGGATAGGGTGTTTAGACCATACTTGGATTCTTTTGTTGTTGTCTTCATAGATGATATATTGATATATTCCCACAGTAGAGAGGAGCATGAACATCATTTGAGGATTGTACTTGGAATTCTGAAAGAGAAGAAGCTCTATGCAAAAATTTTAAAGTGTTAATTTTGGCTTAGCTAGGTGACATTCTTAGGACATGTGGTGTCCAAAGAGGGTATAATGGTGGATCCTAAAAATATTGAGGCGGTTTGAGATTGGGCCAGACCTGCTTCAGTTATTGAGATTCGAAGTTTCTTAGGCCTTGCAAGTTATTATCGATGATTTGTGGAGGGGTTCTCATCCATTGCATCTCCTTTGACTAGATTGACCCACAAGGGTGTGGCTTTCTAGTGGTCTGATGAGTGCGAGGTAAGTTTTCAAAAGCTTAAGACCTCATTGATTACTACACTGATATTGACTCTACCCACTGAGAGAGAGAATTTTATTGTATATTGTGATGCTTCTCGAGTTGGTCTTGGTTGTGTATTGATGCAGAAGGGGAAGGTGATAGCTTATGCGTCGAGGCAGTTAAAGGTTCACTAGAAACACTACCCTACTCATGACTTGGAGTTGGCCGCTGTAGCTTTTACATTAAAGATATGGAGGCATTATCTTTATGGTGTGTATTGTGAGGTGTTCATAGATCATCATAGTATCCAGTATATATTTAACCAGAAGGATCTCAATTTGAGACAACAGAGGTGGCTAGAGTTACTCATAGGACTATGATGTGACTATCTTTTACCATCCAGGTAAGGCAAATGTGGTAATAGATGCTTGAGGTGAAAAAAAATAGAAATGGGTAGTCTGGCCTTGTTAGAGGTTAGAGAGCATCCTTTGGCTATGTATGGTCAGTCCCTAGCCAATAGCTTTGTGAGGCTTGACATTTCAGAATCTGGTATGGTTTTGGCTTACATGGAGGCAAGGTCATCCTTATTAGAGCAAATTCGGGTTCAACTATATGATGATGGTAATTTATGTAAAATTTGAGAAAAGGTGGTAAGAGGTGAAGCCAAGGAGGCAATTCTTGATAGTGAGGGAGTTTTGAGGATAAAAGGTCATATTTGTGTTCTCGCACTGGTGATTTGACTAGATTGATTTTGGAGGAAGCCGATAGTTCGAGGTACTCTATTCATCCAGGGGCTACTAAGATGTATCATGACTTGAAGCAACAATATTGGTGGTGTCGTATAAAGAGGGACATTGTGGATTTTGTGTCTCGGTGTTTGAAGTTTCAGCAAGTGAAGTATGAACAACAAAATCCTGGAGGTGTGAATCAGAGGAGGCCCATACCTGAGTGGAAGTGGGAGCGTATCGCAATGGATTTTGTGGTGGGGTTGCCACGAACCTTGGGTAAGTTTGATGCCATATGGTTCATTGTGGATCGATTGACCAAGCCTGTACATTTTATACCCATTCAAACTAGTTATAATTTAGAAAAGCTAGCAAAGATCTATATTAGGAAGGTAGTTCACTTGCATAAGGTGCCTATTTCTATCATTTCAGATCGTGGTACACAATTTACATCTCACTTTTTGAGGTCTATACAGAAGGAGTTGGGCATTGTAGTGGATCTTAGTACAACCTTTCACCCTCAGACTGATGGTGAGTCTAAGCGCACTATTCAAGTTCTTGAGGATATGTTGCGAGCTTGTGTTATTGACTTTGGTGGTAATTAGGATCAAGTTTTACCTTTAGCGGAGTTTACATAGAATAATAGTTACCATTAGAGTATTAAGATGACACCATTTGAGGCATTATATGGTAGGAGGTGTCGATCTCTTGTGGAGTGGTTTGATGCATTCAAGGTTAGGCCATGGGGTACAGATTTGCTAAGGGAGTCATTGGACAAGGTCAAATTGATTCAAGATAGGCTTCTTATAGCCTAGAGTAGGCAAAAGAGTTATGCAGATAGAAAGGTTCGTGATTTGGAGTTTATGGTTGGGGAGAGAGTTCTATTGAAGGTTTCACCATAAAAGGTGTGATGAGATTTGGAAAGAAAGGTAAGTTGAGCCCAAGGTATATTGGACCTTTTGAGATTGTTGAGCGTATTAGTGAGATTGATTATCAATTAGCTTTGCCACCTGCATTATCTAGTGTCCATCCTATATTTCATTTCTCGATACTAAAGAAGTATCATGGGGATAGTGCCCATGTGATTGTATGGGACTCGGTTTTACTTGACAAGAATTAAACTTAGGAGGAGGAGCCGATAACCATCTTAGATAGACAATTCGAAAATTCAGGTCAAAGGAGATTGCTTCGGTGAAGGTTCAATGGAAGCATCGTCCAGTTGAGGAGGCTACTTTGGAGACCGAGTTGGATATGCAGAGGAGATATCCGTAACTTTTGAGCATTTAGGTGCGTTCTATTCTTTTATAGTTCGAGGATTAACGTTTGTTTAAGTAGTAGATAATGTAATGACTCTTAAGTCATTTTGAGCACTAGAACTATTTTCTTTCTTAAAGGACCCTTTTCATAAACTTTCAATGGTAATTTTGGACTATTTGTGTGACTATAATTATTCTAGTGGGCTAATAATTTTAGACAATCTACTTATGGGGTAGTAAAGGATTTTTTTTATTTACCCTAAGTCACTTGACCTGTATGTATTAGAATAAGTTAGTGCGATATAACAATTTTGGATCATAAGTTGTCTTTCAACAAAAAAGGAAAAGGGGATAGACGAGCAGCATCGGCACAAGGGAACAACTTCCAGGTGAGTTTTAAAAATACAGATTATTTCAATTTCAAAGTAACCACTGGGTTTATGAATAAAGAAAGGTTGTGCACTATTTTCGAGAAAAAGGGTATCATATTTTGGGTGGAAGAATGGAGTTATCAAGTTGGTATTACTGTATGTTGACTATTTCTAATTGGTGGGTCCCTTAATGTTGGAGTATTATGAAATTGGGGATAAAAAGGATACAGAAAAGAGGTAAAGCCAAGAAAAATTCAATTGGGAATTCTTGATACTGTACATGTTGGAAGTTGTCTTCAATTTAGATTTTTCCATGTTGTACAAGTTGCTAGTATGTATATTAATGGTAATTCACAGATTAACTATGGGATAATAATGGCATGATGGGTAGTGACGAGAGAGATATAATTAGAAGGTTCTTAAATTGGTAGTCATTTCATCTTTTCAATAGAAAATTTGCTTTCGTTTGAAAGAAATTTCTATTATGTATTGTTGCCCGTGTTAAAGTTACCAACAGTGTATTCGATTGGATTTTGAATTTCTTTTATTAGGATTCAATTTTGTGCTTTATTGGCGTTAAATCTTATGTAACATTTAATTATCCCTACTTGATAACACTTGATTGCTACATTATAATATAGACTTTTAAAATTAGAAGTTGGTCTTTATTTCTTTTATACATACTCGTGTCACTACTTCTTCGTCGTTGGTCTGTTAGACATGCTAGGTACACGTGGTTTCATCCTCATACACTTGTTGCACTCTTTTGTGGTGCAGATTCAATACCAAGTACGAGCACATCCTGTGGAGCTATTTGAGATCAAGCTTGGAATTATCCTGGAGTTGTGGTAAGTTGCTTGGCTATTCTGTAACCCGCACCTCCTTCTATCTCGTTAATCCTCTATTTTCATATTCAGACAGGATATTTCTTATGTTTAGACTTGTCATCGTAGTTTTACACTTGCATCATTGTTGCTCTTGTACTTATGACACCAAACCTTGGGTGGTATTTTAGCTTTCCGCATTTGTTACCTATAAGTGACTGATTGTTGAGGGTATCCATTTGTTTCTATCTTTCACTTTATATATTACATTGAATTAGTAACTTATTGGTTGGCTTACCTGTCTGCAACAACCCAAATTTTTTTTAAGTGAAGACTGAGTCATCCTTCATATGATATAGGATGTTAATTGAGCATTCTTAATTGAGCATAGATGTTAAAGTAAATTTCTTATTATGAGAATAAAATATTCTTAATTGAGCATAGATGTTAAAGTCAATTTCTCAGTATGAGAATAAAATTAGAGATGATATGAAGTCGTAGTTCCAATGTATGATTTTATAAAAGTTAGGTAAACCAACGACTTATAAGTTGTATATACATGCGAGGATCAATTCCTAAGTATTTAAAGTATATTAGGTGTAATTTAGAGTCATAAAGTATCTTTTACATCAAGCCAAGTTCAAAGCATTTCTAGCAACTAAGATGTAACACCCCACATTTTACGTGTACCAATGCTATTTAAATGAAACATGATATGATTTAGTTAAATTAGCGCCATTGTATAAACAAGTGCTTGTTCTACTGTTAACGGGTGATATAGGCATCTAACGCTTAAGAGGGTCTTGTGTATATGTGTTTTATGTTAAATTAAGGATATCACAACCTTAAAGAAAGTAAGGGAGTTAAGGTGTTTGTATGAATTAATAATCTAGTAGGTGAGTCACCTACTTGCTTAGCTTGAAATTACTAGCTAAACGGAGACGAGGTTCAACGTTAATGTTGTCCAAGTTCAATTATGGGTAAAATCTGTTTTAATGGTGTAATTTTAGCCCATGTTTAGCATCATGAATGGGAATTATTTTTTTTAGTCCAAGAATAATTTAAGAAAGGCCCAAGTGTAATACAAACCACTTGGCTATTTAAGCCCAAAAATAAGTAAGAAGAAATCTGGAAAATGGGCAGCCAAGGTCCATCAAATATGTCACCCATTTAAGCCCAATTATGAGGGACAAGCTACTAAATAACAACTGTATTAGTAGGTGTACATATATGGCCAAAATATAAAGAAAACATTGTTCAAATAAGTCCTTTAAAACGGCATAAGAGCAGCCCTCTAGTCATTGCCAATTCAAACAAGTTTGCAGATTTTTCAAAATAGGTGTGCAGTTTTTCAAAAGACTCTTATCTACTCTTTATTCCCCTTTACCAAGCTTACAAGCTTCTGCATCACAAGTGTATTGGTAGGTGGCAATAGCAATATATGGTCAAAAATGAAAGAGAAATCTAGCCAAGAAAGTCTCTAAAAATGGATCAAATGCAGCCCCTAAAGTCATTACATTTGAACAATATTTCAGCTTTCCAAAACACTCTTGTCTTCTATTCTACCTCACCAAGCTGAAAATACAATCCTCTAAGGCTCTTTAAGGAATATCGGAACCTTTAAGGTAAACTTAATCAATTATAGTTGTGTATTTAGTATGATTTCTTCATGAAAATCAAGAGGTATATGCTATTATGCGATGCTGGAAATTCTGGATAGCATGTGTCCTAAGTATTGTTGTGAACGTTTCTTGTTGTTCAAGAGGCTTTTCTCTTAATTGGTTGGCTTAATTATGAAGTAATATTTATGTTTTAAACAAGTTATAAGTTGTTAGTCATGTAACTAAGCTGCTGCACCACTTTTACTCCACAAAGATGAGTTGTCTTATGACGTCATAATTTTTCTCTTAAAAGAAACTTGGGAGCTGAAAATTGTAATATGTTGTTCCGTGACCTTAACCTATTTTGGGACTATTCTCAGACTAGTTTAAGACTGTTTATGTGTAAAAATGTTGGATAAAATTCTGGTAAAGTTAAAACAAGTTTGGGATCGTTGATGTTGAAGTATGGTGAAAGGATATAACGTTATGCCTCTTGTTTGAATGTTGTGAAGAATTGTTATGTGTGGTGCCTTGTGGGCTGTTTTAAGACTGTTAAAGGTCTACAAAATAAGATATACATGATATATACATAATAATGGTTATTAGAAAGTATATTTTTAAGTGAAAAGGTTGAAGAAATGCCTTTGCGTCATTAGTTGAAAGCTCGCTATCCGGGTGATCGTTTTTATGATATTAGGATTGCCTAGAAGTGTTGTGCTGCTGCTAATACTAGTCTTATTGCTTAATATACTGTAGCTAAATATTTGTGGGAAACCACAGCCACTCCAAGATAGTAACGAGGTCATACAACGAGGTATGTAACGTTACTTGAATTCATATCATTTGGCATGAAACATAGAACCTTCGGTAAGTAAAGGCATTTATCTACTCCAACATGACAAGTAGCTATGTATCCACTCTTTCACATGATCATATGTTCCTATATATAGTTACCTTCCATCTATATACATACATGGATACCAAGTACATGATTTCTTGTTGCTAAGCAAAGTTCATGAGTTGTTTCATTTCATACGCATTTCACTGCTTATGTAACATACTCTCTTCATTGTCATATTGTCTTGTATGAGTATTTTCATGTTATATATGGCATGCACAACCCTAAATCTCCAATATTATGATCACTAAAAGAATCATCTCAAAGGTAATTTAAAGATAAAGTATACAACTTTTGATGGGTTGTAGTCCGAGGGGGTGAAAGCATCACCTAGCATAGGGACGATCCTATCACGGGTGGTAGCCCGAGGGGGTTAAGGAATAACCTAGCATAGGGACGATCCCGATACAGTTATACCACTAATCAGTTGGCCATTTACAGTACATGATGTGCACAAATTATACAGTAAAGGTAAAGCAATATAAAGCACATAAAGTATATGATCCCAAAGTATATCTACAGGTGGTCTCTTATTAAACACCAGTACATATTTTCATTTGAAGTTGTTACTTCATATATAGTATTTCATGGTGCTACTAGATCTCCCCAGTAGAGTACAGCATATTTAGCTGCTGTTACTAAGCTCCAGATTGTTCCGGAGCTTGGTGTGTGTTTAGAACTTATATGTTTGCATTATATAGTAATTCAGACAGGGCTTGTCCCAAACACTAGAAGATACTTTCTCTTGACTAGAGGCTTTGTAGACTACGTAAATTAAAGTGTGGTCATGTCTCGTACTTTGGACATCGTGGCACCAACGGCCTAGCTATATGCATCTCCTTTTAGCTTGTTATTATCGTTTATCTTCTTAGAAGCATGCCAAACATAGAAATTCCTTATAAAATGTATACAAAGCACATAGATATAGGTTGGTTCTCCCGAGCCTTATCGGCAACGAGTGCCGGTCCACCCTAACAGGACTTTGGGGTGTAACACTATCAGCTGGGAGTATATGTGCCATCATGACTTGTGTTTTGGGGTTGTGACAGATTGAAGACATACTAAAGACTCTTATGGTTAGTGAACATATCCATGTGTACATATAAAGATAGTGATGCCAAATCTATAAAGCAAATACCACAGTTGCCAGCTTGAGATCATGAATCAAGTAATTCCTCTTATGGATTTTAAGTTATCTAGAGGTATAAGCTATAACTTTCCTTTTTGCATCAATACATAACCAAGCCCAACTCTGGATACATCGCAGTAAATAATAAAACATTTGTTTCCTCAGGTACACACAGTCATAGCAACAGTATATTTGGTTTCAATTCCTGAAAACTTTTAACACAAGATTCAAACCATTAGAACTTAGCCTTTTTCTAGGTCAACTTAGTCAAAGGGGATTAGAATATAAGAATTCCTCCACAAAACTTCTATGGTAACCAGCCAAATCCAAGAAACTTCTTAACCAATTCTTAACTACCTCAATCTTTAACGAATCAACTTTGATACCTTTTTCAGATATAATGTGGCCCAAGAATGATATAGATACTAATGAAAATTCATACTTTGAAAACATAGCATATAGCTCCCAATCCTTGAGAGTCTAGACAATGAATCTAAGATGGTTAGCATGCTCCCTTTCACCTCTAGAATAGATTAAAATATCATTAATAAACAAGATAACACACATGTGCTAATACTTCTTAAATACTCGATTCATGGGATCCAAGAATGTTGCATGAGTACTAGTCAAGCTAAAAGGCATAAGAAGAAACTCATAATGACTATAACATGTTACGAAAGTTGTCCATGGGATGTCTTTTTTTCTCACTTTCAACTGGTAATAACTAGATTTGAGGTCTATCTTGAAGATGCAAGTGGCACCCTGAAGTTGGTCGAATAAGTAATCAATCATGGGAAGAGAGTACTTATTTCTTATGGTGACCTTATTCATCTGACGATAGTTAATGAATATTCTAAGGTAACATTCTTTCCTTCACATGAATAGGTTAAAAATGCACCAAGGTTAGGCACTCAATCTAATAAGATCCTTATTTAAGAGATCTTTAACTGCTCTTTTAACTCTTTTAATTCAGTTGGGCCAATTCCATATGGTCAAATAAAGATAGGGTGAGTTGCGGGGAGAACATCAATCCTAACGTATATCTCCTATTAGAAAGAACTCTATATAAAACATCACAAAAATACTTTAGGAACTCATTTACATCTGGAACTGACTAAAATGATAGAATCTCAACACTAACTCATACAATGTGATAGATGCATCCTTTGGAAACTAGCTTTGTGGCCTTAAGGTATGAGATAAAATAACCCTCAAGAACTGCTTGACTATCTTTCCATTCTAAGAAGGGCTATTTGAAAACTAGAACTTGACCACTCGAGTTTTCCAATATAGTGGAGTCATAACAAGCATGAAGTTAGTCCACGCCTTAAATAACTTCAAAATCTACTATGTCTAACTTGACAAATGATGTCTCTATGATAAACTAAGATGGTGCTATATTGATAGACTCTCTTAGAAACAGTAGACTCATCTATTAGAGTATAAACACTGAAAGGTTCCAAAAGGCATTTGGAATTAATCCCAAACTTCATGACTATATACGGAATTAAAAAAGACAAATTTGCACCTAGATCAATTAAAACACAAATATCCAGGAAGAAGACTTTAAACATACCAATGACAACAAATGACAAGTTCTCCTAATCTTGGCGACTA
>JAPFFP010022943.1:0-16302 GCA_026153255.1 Solanum medicagineum
GATGACCCATGAGGAGCGTCGAAAGTTGCATTGACTAACTGCTACTTCACAAATGAAAAAAGCACAGATAGTTTAAAAAGCCATTTTGCTTTATTCCATCATACTCCAAGCAACTTGAAAATATATATCTACAAGCAAACTTTCATATAAAAGTTGGATTTGTAAGTTTAAAAATAAAGCAAGTTGTCAGTTATAACAAATAAAATTAAATGTGAGTACTAACTTGGCCCATCAATGCATATAATTTAAATTCTTAGTCAATTCCAAAACGTCACCAACTTCATCTTATTAGGTTGATACCCCTAGATACTTTCCAAAACAAAGTTACTCAAAGGAAATTTATTACTGTCCCATTTTATGTGACGTCCTTTCTTTTTTTGTGCGTCTCAAAAAGAATGTCACCTTACTTTAATTGGAAACAATTTACCTTCAAAATTCCCTTTTTACAAATGTGTAAGAATGATTTTAGATCACAAATTTTAAAAGGGCGCCACCCATTTTAAAGTGTGAAATTTATAATGTTGAAAATAAGAAGTTTATTATAGAGTGTAAAAATGATGTAATCCTCAACCCAATTTGAGGAGGTATATAACTTAAACTAAAGCATATATGTATGTCATGCATCACGTGAAAGTGAGAAACCCAAATCTTAATTATAACGTTAAGGAGAATTACTGCTGTATCTAAATTACTTTTTACTGTGAAAGGACAATTCCAAACCTCTTTCACAACTTTAGACCCCATTAGAAGCAAAGAACTTGATTCACTACCACCTTTAATAACTTATATAAACCCCTTATCATGCCTAATTCATCTCAATACACAACAATATTTAACTAGACTTGCCTTTTATAAAAATCTTAAATTTTTTTTTACCCCTCCCTTGAAATGGAGAGTGTTAACCCATTGAATGAAAAGGTTGCGATGACCTACCCCGTGGCTACAAACCCAATGTCAAGTGGATCAGCTGCTGTTGGTGCCAACAGGATGCACCAAATTAGTCATGACATTGGCCATCCTGCAACTACTGGCCATCACATCAACCCTTTGAATGCTCAGATTAATCCTCATTCTGTGGCCACATCAGTCACTCATGACATGGTACGACATGTGACTTCTGTGCTCAGGCTGTTTATATACTTTCAATTACTTAATTATATTATGTCTGACACAGATACCCCCTGCTCCCATGGCACCTTCTGTTCATCATGCAACTCCAATCAATGCGCGCACAGCAAATGTAGGAGCAGTAGCTAGACCTCCACACAGGAGAGGCAGTGATCATCATATGTTCTTGACATCTGATGACAATGCAATGATGAGGCACATTGAAGAAACTCATATCCCTGATGGCCGTGACTTTGATGTTAAGCCTCTTGTTCAAATTATTGAGGACATTGTGCATCGCGCTACACCCATTTCTGTTCGTGTACACATCATCATCCATCTCCCATTTCCTTTATTCCCATTTCTATATACTGATGACGTCTTTTGGAATTTTAGGAAGCTAAAGTTCAACAACATATTGAAGCATTGGAACAGAAGGTTCCCCACAGTGGAGTTACTGAAATTCTCAACTATTTGGCATATCCTATACATAGAATTAAAATGGAGGTATATAATTAGTGCATTACAATCTTTTTATTTATAATCCCAATATTGGTCACGAGTTTTTTGAATGACAGTTGATAAGCAAATGTGCTAACAAAGAAGACGCGCATTCAACAACAATGTCACTGCTTCACTCTCTCACGACCTACTCCTGGGATACAAAAGTCGCCATAACTTTCGCAGCTTTTGCGCAGCAATATGGTGAATTTGGGTTGCTTGTTAATCAATATACCACAAATCCGCTGGCTAAGTCAGTTGCAATCATCATGGAACTTCCAGAAATCATGGCACGTCACGATGTTCTCAAGCAAAAATTCAATGCAATCCATGATTTGATCGACAAAATGTTGGATGTCACAAAGTGCATTATCGAGTTTAGAGACGTTCAAACGTCCTACAGTCAGTATGTCATCACACAAGAATTGGAGAAGTTGATCCATACTGCCCATATTTCCACTGCTGCTTACTGGACTATGAGGGCTGCTGTCATGTGTGCAGCTCTGATTTTGAATCTCATCGCCATCGGCCACGAGTATGTTTTCTTAACTCTTTTAAGAATACATGGATAGTCAGTGTTTTGCAGAATTAATGTTATTTAACCTATTATAGCAGGTTGGTTACCATTTTTATCATCAGACTCATAAAAGTTTCTCTACATTGACGATGTAATTATTTTTTTCGCACTATAGTCATGTAAAAGACAACTACAAATAACCATCCACACTATATACCTGTGAATTCTTGACCATGACGATGAATCCGATGTGTATAATATTATTAGGTATATATCCTCAACATCAGAGTCTTGGGAGATATCTAGTTTGGCTCACAAACTTGCAAGCATATTGGATCACCTAAGAAAGGTTCTTAACCTGTGTCGCCAAAAGATTGGTAAGTTATGTTTACTATGTGTACTCTTAAATTAAAACTGCAATATGTAAAGCATCATTTTTTTATTGTTTATTTTTTTGTGATAATATAATAATACAGAGGAGAAGCAGCAACAGGATGCATTTGAAGCACTTCTGAGACTTCTCAGGACACCTCACATTGACAACATGAAGATACTCACAATCTTGATTCACTCCAGGGATGATCAGCTTCCACTTTTTGATGGAACTCATAAGAGAAGGGTAATTTGTACTTAATTTTCACTCACAATATAAAGAATTCTTCTCACTCTTAGCATATTTAACATGTCTTAGCAGGTAACCTATATAATCATTGGTGTATACAAGTTGAACTCGTACATTTGTTTTTAACGACAGGTAAGCCTTGATGTGCTAAGAAGGAAGCATGTTTTACTTTTGATCTCCGAGCTAGACATTGCACCTGAAGAGTTCTTTATCCTCCACCACATGTACGCCGAATCCAAGACACAACCAACAAGGCCAGAGAGCAACTACGAAGTTGTCTGGATCCCTGTGGTCGATAAAAGACTGTCACCATGGACAGAACCGAAACAAAAGAAGTTTGAAGAAGTACAAGCATCAATGCCATGGTACTCGGTGGCACATCCTTCGATGATCGATCCAGCGGTGATTAGGTGCATTAAAGAAGTGTGGGGATTCAATAAAAAGCCTCAGCTTGTTGTTCTTGATCCTCAAGGGAAAGAAGCAAACAATAATGCGTACCATATGTTGTGGATTTGGGGAAGTTTGGCATTTCCTTTTACTAAGTCCAGGGAAGAAGCTTTGTGGAAGGAACAAACTTGGAATATTGAACTCTTAGCTGATTCCATTGATCAAAACATTTTCACCTGGGTACGTAACATAGCACATGCAACTACTAGTCGATCACTTCAATATAATATTTATATGGATTTTCTTTTGTCCACCATGTAGATTAGTGAAGGCAAATGCATATGCTTGTACGGAGGAGAAGATATGGCATGGATAAAATCATTTACCACTGCAACACGGGCTGTTGCAAATGCAGCGCGCGTCCCACTAGAAATGCTCTACGTGGGCAAAAGAAACCCGAAAGAAAGAGTCCGCAAGAACAGCTCCATAATCGAACGCGAAAACTTGAGCCACGTGGTGCAAGACCAAACTCTCATTTGGTTCTTCTGGGAAAGGCTAGAAAGCATGTGGCACTCAAGGACTCAACAGGATATCCCTGGTGAAACTGACCCCATCCTTCAGGAAATCGTGACGATTCTGAGCTATGACGGAAGTGACCAAGGATGGGCCGTATTTAGCCGTGGATTGGCTGAAATGACTAAAGGGAAAGGTGATCTGATAGTGCAGGTGATGAATGAATTTGACCGTTGGAGACATGAAGTGAGTGACATTACTACTTTTGTTCCTACATTGGACCGTAAGCTTCGTGATCTTCACAGTCCTCATCATTGCACTCGTCTAATTCTGCCGGGTACCACTGGACATATTCCTGAGAGAGTGGTTTGTGCTGAATGTAGCCGCCCAATGGAGAAGTTTATCATGTACCGCTGCTGCATTGAGTGAGATTGTGTTGCTCTTGGAGGACCATATATTTGAATAAAATGACCATTACTGGTCCTCTTCTGAGTCTTTAACTATCATTGTTGTTACTTTGGTTTTTTGATATTCATCTGCTTGTTTTGAAAATTGTGTGTGATGTAATGCTATAGGCTATAGCCTTATGCAATATTAGTGATAATCAATAAACAGCTTTTCCAATTATATATTCTTTTTGTTTTAAATTTAACCAAGTTGGTGGTGCATGTTATATTATCAAAGTTGATGGCGGTCAATTATGCAGCCAATAATTGGTAATTGTATCGGTGGAGCAACACCAGCCCCTATAGCTCAGTGGTAGAGCGCCAGTCTTGTAAACTGGAGGTCTGTAGTTCGATCCTGCATCGGGGCAAAGGTTATCCGTTCTTTTAATTTTGTTTTTTTAATCATTTGACCTTTTTTTCTTCTTTTCTGACTTTGTTCCCAAAATATTCCTTCTAAAAAAAAAGTAAGGACATAAGTTTAATAAAATTTAGAAAATAGAGTCTATCTAAATGAAGGCATAAGTCATTTAAATATTGAACTCCTCAAGTCCTGTGGCTCTGAGTTTGATTGTTGAATCAGGGAAAATTCAGTCCTTACTCTTTTTTTTTTTTTTTTACGAAAAGATCATTCATATACTTAATTATATTTTACGCTACCTGATACCTGCAAACCATGTCCGAAATGGATTTAATATCATATCAAAAAATTGTTGTGATAATTTTTTTAATTAAAAGAGTCATGTATTATCTATACCTATATCTTTATATATAATTAAAAGAAAGAAAGTTTAGCGTAAGATCATGTCAAGTGATAGTGTAAGATAAAGACATATGTTAGTTTTTAGGACAAATGAGGTAAGACTAGATAATAATTAACTAACTATTAAACTTTAGCATTTAAAATGAAACATTGATGCAGAATTTAAATTTATTATTTAATTAAATAATAATACTAAATACTTAATTTTTGGTAGAGAATTCAACTTTATCTTTTAATAAAATAACTAGTGTGTACCCGCACGTTGTGTGATTAATATAAAGAAAATTATTTATAATAATTTATTATATTGTATTATTTATTTAAATATATTAATTTTAATTATTTTAATAAAATTATAATTGTAATATTGCTTCTCTAAAATGTACTTTAGAACTAAATAAATATGAAATCAAAGATGAAAGAACTTTTCTATATTGACAATTATAATTTCGCATATAATTTTGTCATCACATAATTTTTATCTTAATTTACAACAAAAATTATGATAATTTGCATGATTTAATATCAATTATTGAGTATGGATATTACATGTTACTTACATGTGAAGGTTAATGATAATATAAATATTTATTGCAATAGTTATTTAAAAAAATATTAGTACAAATTTTTCACACTTTTAGGACGATTCCTTTGTTTGTTATTTATTACATTTAAACATAATTTTTGATTTGCTTTGAATCAAATTTAGTAATTATATTTCCTAGTTATTGTTTTAGTGCATTATGATTTTAATTTTTGAATAAAATTAAATAAGTATATAATAAATTATATATACATTATAATACGCTCAAACAAAGAATATAGTTTGAATAATGCATGAAATGTACACTAATTATATATGCATATACAAAGAAAGACCATTTTTTATAATTATTTTGACCGAAAGGCCATGTGCTATAAGTATCTATTTTATAATTGTAAGTGTCGATTTTCTTCGAAAGATTATGTAGTTTCAGTATGGTATTTAGTGAACAGGATTTTTTAAAACAAATCTGTATCAAAAAACTTTTTCAAATACATGGATAAGGAAAGTTTTGCGATCAGCGTAGAAAATCGAGTTAGAAAATGATCTCGACCCAATTTAAGAGCAACCGGAGCGAAAAATAATTTTCGCTAATTAATTGAAAAACAGTGTTTGTCTGCGTCCTTGGCGCGACGCGGACAGAATGCGGAGCAAAACTTTGCGTTTTTTTAATTTTTCGACGGGAGTTAGTTTTTTGGAAAATTTCACAAAATACCCAGTGCACGCCCCCTCCGCGACGTGCACCAGCATACCAGTTTTAACTTTTTTTTTCTTTTATTTCGGGAAGGACAATTTTGTCCTTCCTAGTATATTTTAATACCCCCAAAACATATTTTTAAAGGGTATTTCATCCAAAAGGGTTTCAAAACCCATATTTTTCTAAGGTAAAACATACTTTCTGAGAGAGGAAAAGAAGAAAGGGTTAAAGGTTCCAAGTCCAGGTCATAGATTCTTGAAGGAAGTTGAGAATTCTCCAGTCCCAGGTAGGTAAAGGCTACCCGAACGCATGGGATTGTTCTTCTATGTGCTCCAATGTAGAGTTAAGATGCAACATTGATAATTAGAGTCTTGAATAGTGATTTCTTAAAAGTTTTCTTGAATAATACCTTTAATTCTTGAATATTGTCTCTAATTCTTGAATATGTTCTTTAAATTATATTTTTATATCTTTAAGTTGATGATCATCATGTTCAAAGTTTACTGTATACCTGCATTATTATGTGATTGTGATTTAACCTGTATAAATTCTCTCTGTAAAGACTTGAATAATGAACAAAAGGGGGATTTCTAGAGCCTTGAGGGTCTGAATGTGATGTTCGACTGAGTCTGAGTCCCGAGGTGATGTGTATTGATGATTGTGATAGCTGAAAACAATATTGATAGAATTGCATGAATATATTCCCTTGAATTTGAAAGGATAGTCTTGTCCGTAGAGGTTGAGTGATGGAAATCCTTGATGAATTGATAGACTTATGAGCATGTCGAGTCTTGGGAGGAATATTGAGCACCGAAAATGAGTAAGAGTGACTCTCACTCATTACTACGTAGCCAGTGTAGCAGAGGATTAGACCGTGAGAACGGATATTTCCTTAGCCCCAAAAGATGACTTACTATTATACACCCTTGACGTACGCCCTTTTACCCCGGCAAGGTACTAGGCGGATGCCACAATGACATCACTTTGTTGTACGACCATTGGCTCATAGGTGGTGGGTGTAGGTCCAAGAAACTCCCAGATAGGTCTCCTGATGATAGAACTCTGATGTGACGTGATTGCTTCATGTTTTGATGGATAGTGGTGATAAAGCCCGGTCCTATACTCTGAGGTGAGGTTGAGTAGGTGATGAGTGATTGTTACATTGTTCCGTTTACTTTAGCCCATTTTACATACATTACATTCCACGTACTAACGCCTCTTTCACGCTACATCATTTTATGATGGAGATGTTGTAGACAGAGGACTTTAGCAACCCAATCGTTGAGGTTCAGAGCTTGATTTCAGACCGTAGTGAGTCCTCCCCATCATTTGGAGGATGACTATTATTTCTTTTTATATCAGCATTACTTTGACTGTGGCAACCATGGCCTATCATAGTGCCTTCTTAGATGTTAGTTATAGAGATTTCATAGACATAGACGGTTGATGGACAATGTCAGGCTTGTTGATTTCCATTTCCTTTCTTTGAGATATTTATTCACATTATCTTATGGTAGCTTATTATTTATTAAACCTTCCGCATATGAATGGATGGAATGATGACAATGAGACTAGGTGGTCCGCTTGGGGACTAACAATAGTCTTCGAGTGCCAATCACATCTAGGGTACCCTCCCGGGGAATGACAAACTTAGTATCAGAGCCAGGTTATTCGAGTGTCCTAGGGAGTCTACGAAGTCGTGTCTAGTAGAGTCTTGTTTATGGGTGTGTTATGTACCACACTTCATAAACAAGAGGCTATAGGACATTAGGAAGTGTTACCCTTCTTCTATGATCTGAGGTCGTGCTATAAAGTTTAGCTTGTGGAATTCTGCTTTTAACTCGTGCATTTTATGCTTATAGAAAATGCCGCCCAAGAGAATTGTCGCTCAAAGAGATGCCCCAGCTCCCATTCCTGAGAACACCCAACTGGAGGCTCCGGTTCAGACTGAGACTAGGAGACGGGGACGCCTCGCTAGGACTGCTGAGGTCCCTCAGGCGCCCCTTGCTCAGCCCTAGCCAGCTCCCACTACTGAGGCAAAATTCAGAGGAACCATTACCATGCTGACTCAGTTGGTGGTTTCACAGAAGAATAACCAAGGTTCTCAGGCCCAGTGTATACGGGGTCGAAAGTGGAGGAGAACCCACCGACTTTTATAGATATCTATAAGGTTCTGAGGGCTATGCATGCAAATGAGCTTGAGGGAGTGAACATCCTACTAGCTGAAGGACGTGGCTAATGTGTAGCACACCCAGTGGGAGGGGAGTAGAGGTGAGGATGCGGAGCCTGCCTCATAGGAGGAGTTCGAAACCGCCATCATTGAGTACTTATTTCCTTAAGAGCTGAGGGAGACGAAGACGGATGAGTTTATGAATTTGAAACAGGGAGGGATGACTGTGAAGGAGTATAGCCTTAAGTTCATCAAACTGTCAAGGTATGCCCCAGAGATGGTGAAAGATATAAGGCAGAGGATGAGGAGGTTTGTGTCTGGTCTGGCGAGACATGTGCAGAAAGAGTGTAAGACTGCTTTGCTGATTCCTGGTATGGACATCTCTAGACTCACGGTGTATGCCTAACAAACAGAGAAAGATAAGAAGAGAGATAGAGAAGAGCATCTGAGCAGAAAGGCAAAATCAACAGGATATGAGCCTAGTGCACAGAGACAAAACAGGGGTGAAAAATCCTATTTCTAGAAGAGATCATCACATCCCGCACCGTCTGCAATAAGTGCGCCCGTGCAGCCCAACAGGTATGATCAGAAATCTCAGAGTTATCAGAATTTTAGGACCCCGAACTCCCAATCTCAGGCCAGCGTGACTCAGGGCCTGAGGGGAAAGCCACCTTGTGGCACTTGTGGGAAACTCCATCTGGGTAGGTGTCGTCTGAGAACGGATGCTTGTTTCTTATGTGGGCAAGCGGGTCACTTTCAGCTGGAGTGTCCGAAGAAGAGACGAGGTGAAGAGAACAGCAGAGCCCAGTCTTCCACAGCACCCCTAGCGGGTAACCAGCAGAGGCGTACTACTACAGGTAAAGGAGGTGGGACGAACTGTCTTTATGCTATAAGTAACCGATAGGAGCAGTAGGCTATACCAAATATTGTCACAGGTATGCTTCGAGTTTTTTTCTTATGATTGCTATGCATTACTTGACTCGGGTGCCACTTTGTCTTTTTTGACCCCTTATGTGGCTAGTAAGTTTAGGATTCTTTGAGAGTGTTTGCTTGAGCCCTTTACTGTTTCTACTCCTACTGGTGAGTCTATCCTAACTAAGAGGGTTTACAAGGATTGTGTAGTGTCTATTTATCATAGAGACACTTTGGCTGATTTGGTAGAGTTGGAGATGGTTGATTTTGATATAATCATGGGTGTGGATTGACTTCATGCTTGTTATGCTTCTGTTAACTGTAGAACTCGGATTGTTAAATTCCAATTTCCTAATGAGCTTCTCTTAGAGTGGAAAGGGAGTTCTGTTGCCCCTAAAGGTAAATTCATATCCTATCTTACAACTAGAAAGTTGATTTTCAAGGGTTGTATTTACCACCTCGTGCGTGTGAAGTCTGATGATGTTAAGTCTCCTACTCTTGAGTTAGTCCCGGTAGTGAATGAGTTTTCCGAGGTTTTTCCTGATGATCTTCCTGGAGTCCCTCCTGACAGGGAGATTGACTTTGGGATTGATGTTTTTCCCGAGACCAAACCTATCAATTCCACCCTATAAAATGGCCCCCGCAGAGTTGAAAGAATTGAAGGAGCAAGTGAAAGACTTGTTAGAGAAAGGTTTCATAAGGCCCATTGTCTTACCTTGGGGTGCTCCGGTCTTATTCATACGTAAATATGGGTCTTTGAGGATGTGTATAGGCTACTGACAGTTAAACAATGTTACCATAAAGAATAATATCCTATTCCTAGAGTAGATGATCTCTTTGACTTGCTTCAGGGTGCTACTTGTTTCTCTAAGATAGACCTCAGATCAGGTTACCACCAGTTGAAGGTGAGGGAAAGTGATATCCCTAAGATAGCCTTTATGACACGGTATGGCATTTCGATTTCTTGGTCATGTCATTCGAGTTGACAAATGCACCTGCAACCTTCATGGATTTGATGAACAGGGTGTTCATATCATATCTTGGCATGTTCATGATTGTGTTTATTGATGACATTCTAGTGCTTTCGAGGAATGAAGAGGAACATGCTAATCCCCTTAGAGTGGTTTTGCAAACACTCAAAGATCATGAGTTGTACGCGAAATTCTCCAAGCACAGTTTTGGCTCAAGTTAGTGGCTTTCTTAGGCCATGTTGTTTTGGGAGATGGTATTCGGGTAGATACGCAGAAGATTAAGGCGGTTAAGAACTGGCCAAGACCCACTTCTCCAACAGAAATAAGAAGTTTCTTAGGGTTTGCTGGGTACTACTGTAGATTTGTGGAGGATTCCTCTTCTCTGTCAGCCCCGTTGACAAAGCTGACTCAAAAGAAGGCCAGGTTTCAGTGGTCTAAGGCATGTGAGTAGAGTTTTCAGGAGTTGAAGACTAGATTGACTACAACACTGGTGTTGACCTTGCCAGACAGCTATACTGTGATGCATCTAGAGTGGGATTGGGTTGTGTACTCATGCAGAGGGGGAAGGTGATAGCTTACGCTTCCGGACAGCTTAAAGTTCATGAGAAGAATTATCCGACTCATGACCTTAAGTTGGTAGCAGTAGTGTTCACACTTAAGATCTGGCGTCACTACTTGTACGGAGTACATGTCGACGTGTTCATCGACCAAAAAAGCTTGCAGTACGTGTTCAGCCAAAAAGAACTTAACCTGCGACAGAGGAGATGGCTGGAGTTGCTCAAGGTTATGACATGAGCATTCTCTACCATCTAGGTAAGGCTAACATTGTTGTTGATGCTCTTAGCAGGATGTCTATGGGTAGCACTGTCCATGTAGAGGAGAGGAAGAGAGAATTAAGACAAGGAAGTGCATAGATTGGCTTGATCGGGAGTGCAACTTGAAGAGAACAATGAAAGCTGGTTCAATGTTTAGAATAGTTCTGCTTCATCCTTGGTGTCAAAGGTGAAAGAAAAGCAAGATCAAGACCCTGTCTTACTTCAATTGAAAGAAGCAGTTCATAAGCAGAAGGTAATGGTTTCTCTAAAGGAGGAGATGGGATATTGAGGTATCAAGGGAGATTGTGCATACCCGATGTTGATAGTGTTCAAGACAGAATCATGGCCGAGGCTCATAGAACGAGATATTCCATCCATCCTAGCACCACCAAGATGTACCACGACTTAAGAAAAGCCTATTGGTGGAATGGGATAAAGAAAGACATTGCTGGGTTTGCTTCCAAGTGTCCCAATTGTCAACAGGTTAAGGTCGAAAATCAGAAACCGTGTGGTTGACACAGACTTTTGAAATCCCAGAATGGAAGTAGAGACGATCAACATGGACTTCATCACCGGCTTACCAAAATCCAGGAAGCAGCATGATTCGATATGGGTGATTGTTGACAGAATGACTAAATCAGCCAACTTTTTGGTGGTTAAGACAACTTATATAGCTGAGGAGTATGCCCGACTTTACATTTGTGAGATTGTGAGGTCGCATGGGGTTACCTTGTCTATCATCTCAGACAGAGGAGCTCAATTTACCTCTCAATTTTGGAGATTTTTTCAGAAGGGATTGGGTACAAAGGTGAATTTGAGCATCGCTTTTCACCCGTAGACAGACGGGCAGGCAAACCGCACTATCCAGACTTTGGAGGATATGTTGAGAGCATATGTTATTGACTTCAAAGGAAATTGGGATGACCATTTACCGCTGATTGAGTTCGCGTATAATAATAGCTATCACGCCAGTATTCAAATGGCCCCGTGTAAGGCTTTATATGGGAGGAGATGTAGATCTCTGATTGACTGGTTCGAGGTGGGTGAAGCTGAGTTTGGGCCTGATCTGGTACACTAGTCTATAGAGAAAGTGAAGGTCATCCGGGAAAGGTTGAAGACAGCCCAAAGTAGCCAGAAATCATATACATATGTGAGAAGAAAAGACTTGGAGTTCGAAGTAGATGATTGGGTATACCTGAACGTGTCTCCCATGAAGGGTGTCATGCGATTTGGTAAGAAGGGAAAGCTGAGTCCCCGTTATATCGGACTATACCAGATTGTAAGGAGGATTGGGAAAGTCGCTTATGAGTTAGACTTGTCTTTCGAGCTAGATAGAGTTCACCCGGTGTTCCATGTATCTATGCTGAAAAAGTGTTTGGGGATCCAGCCTTGGCGATTCCGGGAGTTAAGGATAGCTTGTCATACAAGGAAATTCCTGTCCAGATCCTTGACCGATAAGTTCGTAAGCTGAGAAATAAAGAGATAACCTCCGTTAAAGTCTTATGGAGGAATCAATTTGTTGAAGAAGCTACATGGGAAGCGGAGGAAGCGATGAAACTCAAATACCCATACCTATTCGTGCCAGATAATGACGATGTTAAAGGTAAATATTCTTATCCTTAACACTTTTGAATGTTTTCTTTCTTTTAATTGATACCTTTGCCTTATCCCATTCCCGAGGCTAAGACATAGATAAATAGATGATGGATAATGAGAATTCGAGAGTTTCCGAGTGAGGAATGAGTTTATTCGTGCGTTTATTCTATCCTTACTCATCATTCGAGGACGAATGATCCCAAGGGGGAGATGATGTAACACCCCGTGAAATTATCGAAACGCCCCTAAAACGTAATCGTGCGCACAATGCATCTTCCAAAGCTTTGATGGAAAATCCGAGACCGAATTTGCAATGAGCACGGAAAATCAAGTTAGAAAATGGTCTCGACCCAATTTAAGAGCAATTGGAGCGAAAAATAATTTTCACTAATTAGTTGAAAAATAGTGTCTATCCGTGTACTTGGCGCGACGTGGAAAAAACACAGAGCAACACTTTGATTTTTTTTTCCATTTTTCAAAGAGAGTTGTTTTCCGAAGAATTTCACAAAATACAGGTGCGCGGCCCCTTCGCGACGCGCACCAGCGTACCAGTTTTAACTTTTTCTTCTTTTATTTCGGGAAGGGTAATTTTTTCCTTCCCAGTATATTTTAATACCCCCAAAACATATTTTTAAAGGGTATTTCATACGAAAGGGTTTCAAAACCCATATTTTTCTACGGCAAAATGTACTTTCTGAGAGAGGAGAAGAAGAAAGTGTTAAGGGTTCCAAGTCCAGGTCATAGATTCTTGAAGGAAGTTGAGAATTCTCCAGCTCCAGGTAAGTAAAGGCTACCCAAAAGCATGAATTGTTCTTCTATGTGCTCCAATGTAGAGTTAGGATGCAAGATTGATAATTAGAGTCTTGAATAGTGATTTCTTGAAAGTTTTCTTGAATAATACCTTTAATTCTTGAATTTTGTCTCTAATTTTTGAATATGTTCTTTAAATTATATTTTTATATCTTAAGTTGATAATCATCATGTTTAAAGTTTATTGTATACCTGCATTATTATGTGATTGTGATTTAACCTGTATAAATTCTCTCTGTAAAAACTTGAATAATGAATTTAGGGGGATGTCTAGAGCCTTGAGGGTCTGAATGTGATGTTCGACTGAGTCTGAGTCCTGAGGTGATGTGTATTGATGATTGTGATAGCTGAAAATAATATTGATAGAATTGGATGAATATATTCCCTTGAATTTGAAAGGATAGTCTTGCCTGTAGAGGTTGAGTGATGAAAATCCTTGATGAATTGATAGACTTATGAGCATGTCGAGTCCTGGGAGGAATATTGAGCATCAAAAATGAGTAAGAGTAAGTCCCACTCTGACTCATTACCTACGTGCCCAGCGTAGCAGAGGATTGGACCGTGAGAATGGATGTTTCCTTAGTCCTAAAAGAGGAGTTACTATTATACACCCCTGATGTATGCCCTTTTACCCCGGCAAGGTACTGGGCGGATGCCGCAACGATATCGCTTTGTTGTACCATCACCGGCTCATAGATGGTGGGTGTAGGTCCAAGAAACTCCCAAATAGGTCTCCTGATGATAGAACTCTGATGTGATGTGACTGCTTGATGTTTTTATGGATAGTGAGGTGGTAGAGCCCAGTCCTATACTCTGAGGTGAGGTTGAATGGGTGATGAGTGATTGTTACATTGTTCCGTTCACTTTAGCCAGTTTTACATACATTATATTCCACGTACTAACGCTCCTTTGGCGCTACATCATTTTATGATGGAAATTCTATAGACAGAGGACTTCAGCAATCCAATCTTTAAGGTTCAGAGCTTGATTTCAGACCGTGGTGAATCCTCCCCAGCATTTGGAGGATGATTATTATTTCTTTTTATATCAGCATTTCTTTGACTGTGGCAACCACGACCTGTCATGGCGCCTTCTTAGATGTTATCTATAGAGGCTTCATAGACATACACGGTTGATGGACAGTGTCGGGCTTGTTGATTTCCGTTTCCTTTTCTTGTGATATTTATTCACATTATCTTATGGTAGCTTATTATTTATTAAACCTTTCGCATATGAATGGATGGAACGATGGCAATGAGGCTAGGTGGTCCGCTTGGGGACTAGCAATAGTCTTCGAGTGTCAGTCACGTCTAGGGTACCCTCCCGGAGTGTGACAAACTACCTATTTAAATTCTAATTTTGATTAAAAATATTAATTTTAGGAAAAAAACGAAAAATGGTTTTATTTACTTAGTTACTCATTTTTTAAAATCTGTTTTTATTTAATTCAAAAAATGTAATGTTTTTAAATTTTTTAATGTTAAAACAGGTCATTCAAATTTTAAATGTTATCTTTATGAAAATTATTTTAGTTTTATAAGTTTAATTTTAAAATCTTTTTTTGTTTTTTTGGTTGATATATATAGATATAGGTATCACTTCTCCTGTACTCTTAAAAATTGTTTCCTTAAATAAAGGAGGTTAAGTTCAATTGTTTCTTCTTAATATTTACCAAGCACCCACATACAAATTCTTTTAATTGATTTATTTCAAAAGTTGAATACGTAGATAATTATCACTGTTTAAAAACTTAAAAGAAGTACGAAATATATATTATTTGATTTATTTTAAATTTGTATATTTCTTTGTTTGCTTAGTGGATGAGGACGTGGGAGGAGGGGGAAGGGTATGACAGTTTTTCTTTTTTAAATTTAAATTATTGTATCTTTTTTGTTAATGGGTAATTTTTGATAATTTTTTTAGTTTTGTATTTAGCTTTTGTAATTTCTTTCTATTGATAGTTCTAAATTTATTTTGTTTAATTAAATTTTTTGTAATTAAAGTTCAAATATTAATTAATAACTAATCTAACTAATTATTTGTTGTTGCATATGTATCAGTTAAATTATCAAAATTTTAGGAATTGTATTTGTATTGTATTGACAATTAATTTATGTTATTATTGATTTGAGGATTTAGAAAAAATAATTAACTATTTGTATTTTTTTTCTTTTCAAAATTTCACTTTATAAAAATCTTTCTGAGCATGTCCTTATTTATATTAATATTTTATATTATATTATGTTGAATTTGTTTCTAAAAGAATAAAAAGAACAAAATAAAATTATAGTACAAATATAAACCAATTTTTATATTGAGAAAATATAAGACGTACTTCTGAAGAGCTCTTCATGCATATCAAACAAATTCGAAGAACAAATATATAT
Organism: Solanum medicagineum; assembly: GCA_026153255.1. Classification (NCBI taxonomy): domain Eukaryota; kingdom Viridiplantae; phylum Streptophyta; class Magnoliopsida; order Solanales; family Solanaceae; genus Solanum; species Solanum medicagineum. The sequence continues at coordinate 15,756 of JAPFFP010022943.1, forward strand.
ATAAAAAGGGAGTGTTGATTTCATTAAGAAATATATTGGTCCCATAAATTTTTTGAGAGTCAAAGTTTTGATTTGTTTGTAATTTATTCCCCTCAATATAGATATATAAATTTGAAGATTAAATTCAGAGTATTTATTTCACTATTTATTCACAACACCGCCAAGTAAAACTATTTCTTTTCTTTTTTTCCGATTTAACTGTCCCATTTGTTTTTTCATTTTTAAAAATCTTTTACTTTCTTTCCATTATCTTTTATGTTCAGTCTAACTACATTCGTAAAAATACTTAATTTAAAATTAAAACTAATTATTCTCAGATTTAATATATCTTTAGTTAATAATATGTGCTATTCATATTTATAATAATTGGATAGTTAAAAAGTTAATTTACGTTTATTGAAACAGGTTAGTCTGTATATTTTTTTAGAAAACTTAATTTTGATTTTAAAACTTTTTTAAATTTTGTGGAGATTGTTGAAAATATGGCCCAAGTTGGCAACATTCAAACTTGGCAACACTCAAATTTGGCTGCCAAGTTCTTTTCCAC